>JAOEHV020077709.1:0-16131 GCA_025447995.2 Isaurus tuberculatus
AAACAGTTCTGTATTAAACGTCCATCCACTCAAGATCTGAGTAGTTCACCTACTAGTATATATATATATATATATATATATATATATATATATTTATTATGTGTTTTTGTCTTGTAATCCTCTATTTTTCATTTTCTGTTTTGTATTTCCCTTTTTCCTGACCGCTTAACATGTAAATATCGAATTATATTGGAACTCCAGATCCAATTAGTTTTTACTACTTCTGGAATCCCAACACTCATGTAATTTATACTTTCATTGTATTCTTGCCTGGAGTGAGTGTAAATAAAGTTTGTTGTTATTGTTGTTGCTATTGAAATTTTAAATGAATACCGCGAACGAAGTTGCTGTGTAGGTAAAGCATTTAATTAGACAACTCAAGGTTCATTTCTTTGTAATCATCACCGAAGACAGAATGAGGAGTTGACGTTTCAAGCTTTAAGCCTTTATGATATTAGTATGATGAAGGATTAAAACTCAAAGTACAAACCTAAAATTCTTTCAACGTTTAGTACCGAGAGATGGTGGATGGGATTTATGGAGTTCTTTTACCATATGTTCCAAAACATGCAATGGCGGAACAAGACACCGAACGAGAAAATGTACAAACCCTGTCCCTGCGAATGGAGGCAAATTTTGTGTTGGGTCCAATATTGAGGTATCTGTGTGTTCAAGAAATGCTTGTCCTGGTAAGTTGGACAACCTTGCTGTTTATTTTCTTTTACTTTATAAAAAAATGGCAATTTTAACAATTAATTTACAATGCTTGATTTAAGGCACCTAGAGGAAATATGTAGACGTTATTTTGTTGTAGTATGAAGTCGAGAGCTTTGTTAAATAAAGTTAGACATAATGTTGTTTTATTAATTTTGCATTGTATGAAACAAGAAATACAAGTGATAAAAACCGACGTTTCGGTGCATCTAGCGCCATTATCAAGGTTACATTATCACGGTTTTAAACGGGCTAAGTTTAAATGATTTGCATAACAAGAATACCAAGTTAGTTACTTAAACACTTTAGCACGAAGAGAATCAGAGTGTAAATTCAATGCTGGTTTAAGATCTTGAATACACAGCATTTCATTAACAAGGCAGTCGAATTTGTTCGTGCATTTTCTGATGACAGCGTGCTAAGAAATTTTTACAGTAATTTCCATTAACTAACAAAAAAAAACATGGCCTTTCAAAATACTTGTTGGCATTCCTTAACATTATTGAACTACGTACAAACAAAGTAACGATTCTGTTTTTCAGGCTCAGTGGCCATTGCAATAAAAAAAAAATATGTTCGCAATTATTTTTTCTAGTTAATCATCTTCGGCAATTTCATTACGCTGCATGTCTTTTGCATCGAATAAAACGGTGCCGTACGTTATATCAGACTCTTCCTTTGTACGAAACACCACAACAATGTTATGAATCAGGCCGGGGAGGCCGTTTTCGAAGTATAACAGCAAAAAGCAAAAACCACCCGAACTCAACTCCACGGTTTGGCCACGGAACCTGCACGCATGCTGATGAGTCCTAACTAGGACGACGGAGCTTCATATTGCAAACCCAAAAAAATAAAAAGAGCCTGAAATTTTAGACCCAAAAAAATACTTGACATTAAGATATCCTACCCAAAAAATACAAGATTTAAATACCTCAATACTGATTTATTCAATCAAGCAGAACTTTTTAATGCATGATTTCCCATCAATAGGCTAATGAAATTTGTATGTCCGTTAATATCTCTTCATCCAAAGTGACATAAAAGAGCAGCTAAAGTGACATGAAAGACATTGATGGACATCATTGTAATGAGTCGTAGAGAAAACAAGAGAAGTAAACAAGATTACAAATGAACATTGTATTGTTACCTTAATATTAGAAGTTTTTCCAAAAATGTATATTATTCTGATCCACTGACTGCAACGAAAGGTTCCCTCGGAGATCTGACCCAAAAAAATACGCGTATTTTGTTTTAGACCTAAAAGAATACGTGACCGATCTCTTAACCCAAAAAACACCGAGCGTGTAATTTTTTTTTAAAGAATTTAAAGTTCCAGTTAAAAATTATGTTTAAAGAAGTTGCTGTAGTTTCTTTGTTTTAAAAACATCCTATTATTTTTTCAGTTCCTGTAAATGGTAGCTGGAGTGATTGGTCTAGTTTTGGAGCTTGCTCAAAGACGTGTGGCTCAGGAGCAAAAATACGGACAAGAACCTGTACAAATCCTCCTCCATCAAATGGAGGCATCCCATGTCAAGGCCTTGACAAGGATCATGCGGAGTGCGTAGAAAGCGTGTGTACTGGTAAGTAAAATTTGTTGATGTTATATATTTCGATAGGGAATGGCCACAAATTCATCAGTATTACTGTCAAGTGTTACTCTCGTGAAATAAAATTGAGTTTTGCAGTAAAAAATAGATATATGGTAAGAGAGATTTTCAATTTACTATTAGAATGTTTTACAGTGGAGGTTCCCTTTAAGGATTAACCGAGATCCGAGGAATAATAATAATAATAATAATGACTTAATTTAGGTGTCAAGTCGTTCTAGCCGGCCACAAAGGCCTACTAATTGGGGACACCATCTTTACCACTCGAAGGTGGACGGAGACTTAGAAGAAAAGATGAAATTCAAACAAGAATCTTTACAAATCCTCCTCTCTCAAATTAAGGCGTCCTCTGTCAGGGGTTCGATAATAGTTGCTTATTCTGTGCCGTTACTTTGTTTGTATTGCAGAGCAAATTCTTTCAGTAAATCTTTTCCGGCAATGCTATAACTTGTAGTGTGGTGTGCTAAAGCAAAAAATGATGCAGCAAGTATTGGTTTTTAAAATAAATGCACGGGGCTAATGGGAATTAATTCTGCGCAAGGCAGATATTAACTGCATTCTTGTGAAATATTTATATTTAAGGGCTAACGGAGATTTAAATTACCCCCTTTTCTATCTTTTTGTCTGTTTCGTGTTGATTAATCTTAGTTCATCTTTCAAAATTTGTTATCTTATTTCAGTTGAAGTTGATGGTGACTGGAGCGAATGGTCATCATTTTCAACTTGTACAAAAACGTGCGGTGGAGGTAAAAGGTATAAAACCCGCACCTGTACAAATCCCCCACCAGGACCCAGAGGCAGACCATGTGATGGTTCAGCAGTTGAAACTATTAATTGTGGAACACAACGCTGTATTGGTAAGTATGTCGCAAATTAGTTAAACAAAACTTAGATTAAAGAATTGAAACTTGAAGCTGCGAAAATAAACTACTTTCTAGATTTTTGCCTTCCAATAGTGTTTACACGTTTCATATTTGTTTTGGGCGGCAAGATGTTTCACTGACTCTTGCATCGTCCAGAGGACTACTCCATGTCCTTAAATCTCCTTAAGTCCCACTAAGTCTCTTTATGTCGCAGTCCAGTTTTGGACAGTTTTTGTTTAAATCGCCTTAAGGTCCACTAGGTCTCTTTATGTCGCAGTCCAGTTTTGGAAAGTTCTTGTTTAAATCGCCTTAAGTCGCACTAAGTCGCTTTATGTCGCAGCCCAGTTTTGGACAGTTTTCGTTTAAATCGCCTTAAGTCGCACTAAATTGCCTTAAATCGCCATAAATCACCCTAAATCGCTTTAAGTCGCGTCGATTTTCAAGACTAAATTTTCTTAAATCGCCTTAAGTCGCCTTAAGTCGCTATAAATCGCTCTTAATCGCGGCGATTTAAGGACCCGGAGTAAGCCTGTCCAGTTTGTTTATCAAATATTTCGTTAGTTACCATAGCTGACTATTTATATTTTATGTTTACAGTATCGAGGAATGGGGGCTGGAGTGGTTACTCGTCATGGAGTAGATGTTCCAAGTCATGTGGGGACGGTAGTCAGTATCGCCAGCGATTTTGCACCAACCCACGACCAAGGAATGGTGGGATGCCTTGTGTAGGAAGTAGCTTTTTCAGTCGACGATGTAAACTTCGAAACTGCCCTGGTAAGTGAGTTAAACTTTGGGCAAAAAGGGCACCTTCTTCTTCTTCATTTGATTTACTTTCCTATGTTTTTTTTTTTTTTCATCCTCTGCTTCTTTTGTGAACATACGAAACGTTAAGTTTCATATATTTTAGTTTATTTATTTAGTGTGTTTTGTTTCTCTTCTTCTTCTTTGTCTTTTTCTTTCTCTTTCTCTCTTCTCCTTCTTCTTGTTAATTTATTCTTATTACTACAATAGAAGAGCTTTGATACAGGGCATAAAAATAATCACAAACTTAAACGCTTATGTGATTATTCGTTAAATATTTAGTTCGAAGAAATGGCGGATGGGGCAGGTATGGACGTTGGTCTCGGTGCACAAAGACATGTGGCTCAGGAACCCAATACCGTATACGTGCCTGTAACAGCCCTCGGCCCTCAATGGGTGGAGATCCTTGTCAGGGCCCATCCGTGCAAACCAGATTGTGCAGAACAAATGCCTGCCCAGGTTGGTAATGAAGTAATAACTAATCCTTTTTTAAATAATGGTTTTGAAATAGCTCTCATAAAAACATATTTAATAAAAAGCGAATCATTAGTCTCTCTAAGACACAATGGGATCAATGACAAGAGAATTCTTTCAGGCAAATTAAGGCAATGGTCAAAGGTACTCCAAGTAATGATTTATACCGGTAAAGCAATCCTGTTGTACAGCTTTAATTGGGAAACTATCGTTTAAAGAAAATAGCGTCCTTTGAAAGACCCGCTTAGTGTTCCTCAAGAAATTACTTTAACGGGTGCTTTAGAAAAACATGTACTGTTGAAATAATTTAAATAATAGTTTTTCGTACAATTAGTCAAAAACTATAAGCAGAGCTATTTAAAACGTTTTCACAAGTTTCGGATGTCACCGCATCCATCTTCAGTGATACATTGAGGTACTTGACACTAAGGACTTTATACCTTTGAATTATTGGTAAATCAGTTCACTAATTTTTGGCGGCTTGGTTGGTGCAGTTGGTAAGATCTTTGCCTTCCAACCACAATGTCCCAGGTTCGATTCCCCGTCATTGCCGAAATTTGAACATTTATGTGACATTCTTTTCCGCCAAAGCTTACTCAGCTTTCCATCTTCACAAGGTTGGTAAATGAGCACCCGCTTCGGCTGGGAGCTAACCTGCGATGGATTAGTGTCCCGTGCAGGGGCAGTCCAAGATTCTCATCCGCTTAACACTACGGAAACCGGAGATAAGCGCCGGCCTAATGGACTACTAACTAGTTCATTATAAATACAGCGTTTAAGAAGCCAAGTGAAGATTATGGTACTCCTAATCCATCTTATAACTAAGTTATGTGCGCGTTGAAACAGAGTGAAGGATCGAGAAACTATCCATCGAGGACAACCAGCAACAATGCTCTACACTTTGAGATCTTGAAATATGTGCAAGTTTTTGTCACAATGCATATGTTTATTAGTGCGTGGGGAAAGATGTTTATAGGTTTCTCTGGCTGCTGCGTCATAATTGATATAGTTATGTTAATCAGTTTTCAATACAGAAATAACGATTTAATATTACCACCCACGGGACGTGTAGCTCGTATCTTTCTAAAGCAAAGAATCGTACCCTAAACTCATTCATTTGAGTGGTTTTACAAACAATTTGCAAATAAAAAATCTCAAGTTCCTCACATATAATAATCAGTTTTGTTATGTGAATTTAACTTGTAGTTCCTGTGAATGGGGGATGGAGTAACTGGTCTGGTTTTGCGAGGTGTTCCAAATCTTGTGGAGGAGGCACTCAAGTTCGAAGAAGAACCTGCAGCAGTCCATCCCCGAGGAACAGGGGATTCCCCTGTGATGGTTTAAATTTTGACTACCAAATGTGCAACACGCAACCTTGCACAGGTGAATGAACAACTAGAATAGGTTAAATCGATGTTTCTTGACTATATAAATGGCATTTAATAAAACCAGAAGGAGGCAGCTTTGCTGCGTCGTCAGAGGCGTAGGTTTCGAATTTATTTAATCCTGGCTCAAATCCCCGACTGTGATCACTGATTGGATTTATCTTTGGCGGTCCAAAGATCTCATTCAACATGATTTGTAAATAGAAATCATGTTCGCCATCTACGAGAATTCTTAACTTAGGGAAAGGAGTGTTTTAAGTAGGACATTGAGAGAGACCGGGAGAGGTACCATTAAATACTTTTATTTATTATATGGCTAGATAGTTTCCTGCAATCTGATTGGCTGCTGGGAGGGCAAGATTTCCCCGTAATGACCGGTAGTATTTATTACTATTCGGGATCAAAATCTGGCAGCTGGTTACCCATTGATTTTCATCATTCAAAAGTTAGTGATGATCAGTTAAAGTGGTCATATTATAAATACTACTTAGAGACATTGAGAAACCGCATGTTACAAGAAAAGTGACTTTATGCTTTTACATTATTAGCAGGGTTTGTCATGCCAACTGAGCTTGTCTTCCTACCCTTAAAATGGCCACGGTTTCCATTTACAAACACTCACAAAATTTAGTTTCTACGTTTCATCTTGCTGTTGTAAGTGTCGTTTTTGACTCTTGACCAATAAGACTATATGGATTCATCTCGTATGGTATCCCTATATAACTGATACAACAAAAAACGCAGTTTTATGAGATAGATTTCTTTCAGGCTGGTTCCATATGATGTTTAAGTGTCGTATGAGACTCTTATACGACAGATACGACTACAAGTAAAATCTCTAACGGACGATTTTCAGAATACTCACTTGTTAGTGATTTGAAAATGATAAAGTTTGACCTTGGTGTCTTTTTCTTGATTAATCTTGTTCTTGCATTTTATTGAAAAAGAAGCAAATCTCACTTTTCTTGGTATCTCTAGTACCTGTTGACGGTGGATGGACAGACTATGGTGCTTCGAGCAAGTGTTCAGCAACATGCGGAGGTGGTATTCAATATCGTATACGAAGATGTACCAATCCCAGCCCCAGTGATGGAGGTCTTCCATGTCCTGGTTCAGCTATAATAACGTCTTCTTGCAATACACAACGGTGTCCGCCAAGTAAGATAACTAAAACGTTAAATGCAAACATGATTCTCGAACTTTTTAAGCACATATTTCATTAGTACAGTGCTGCTACTAATTAACTCTTGTTTTATTTACTGAAATGCAGAACAAATCAATGGCCGATGGGGCACGTGGACCGTTTTGTTCCAGTGTTCCAAGACTTGCGGGCCGGGAATTAGTGTTCAAAGGCGACTATGCAACAACCCACGAACAGCCTTCGGTGGTATACCATGTGTTGGCCCAAGCACACGGATTATCAATTGCAATCTTGGAGTTTGCCCAGGTACGTTAATAGACACCCTCTAGTTATAAATTTTTTTTTTTACCATGTGAGACTGGAAATTCCCCAAATATTGAAGAACATGCTCGAAGTTGAGATAAGGACTTTCTCGAGCATGTCAAAAGGGCAAGTAAGTTGGACTTTGTAGCTTCCCATAGGAATTTAAATAGCTTTCTTGCTTTAACCAGCAAGCGTAATATTTATTTTGTTTGCTCAGCAGTCGAATTGCGGGCTCAAGAAGGCGACATATTAACGAAGTTGTTCTTCACTCAAACTTAGACTACTTCAGGTGATCGGATTGGATAATTGCATCTGAAATTCTACTATTTTAAAGCAGTTTTAGCTTGACAACGTTGATTAAAAATGGAAACCTTAGCTTATCCAACTCAACTTTTCATTTTTTCGTGATGATTGAATATTTAACAAAGGTTTACTTTAATAAACCACGCGCCAATGCATATACTGATTTGCAATCATTGAAATAAAACTTTTTGTAGTATTATTCAGTCGACATTCTAAAGGTTTAAGAATTTCTGAATCCAATTATCAATTTTTCCAATATTCTATCAGGACCTATTGACGGAAGTTGGAGTCGTTGGAGCTTTTATACACAATGTACAAAAACCTGTGGGGGAGGGACACAGTACCGAACTCGTACCTGCACCAACCCACCGTTTGCAAACGGGGGAAGGAAATGTCAAGGAAACAGCGTTGAGGTCCAGGCTTGTGGAACGACTCAGTGTTCTGGTAAGGATTTATTTTGTTAAAGTATTGAAACAACAATAAAAGCAACACTAATAGAAACGATGACAAAAAAAAGTAATATAATAGCAAAATAACGAAACTAAATATGTTTGATTCACACGTCTGAAATTGAAGTTCCACTGCAGCGAAAAAAGCACGTCTCTTTCCCGAAAAAAATTTTCAAAAAGTATATTCGACTTTTATTAACACCAATTTGTCTGCCTAGTTGAGTGCTGGTAAAAATTAAGACTTCTAGGTCTTAGGCGGCTTTGAGTTAATTACCCATTGGCCGTACAGCCTTATGAAACGTAGTCCTTTCTTCCTTAAGGTCTCATGTAATTTTACCTTTACCAGCTCCGATTGATGGTACTTGGAGTGATTGGGTAACCGTCGGCAAGTGTTCAAAGTCATGTGACGGCGGATTCCAACTGCGGACCCGCACGTGTTCCAATCCAGCTCCCTCAAATAGAGGAATGTTTTGCAGAGGACCAGAGGTTAGCTTTGTACCATGTGGCCAGACGCCATGTCGAAGTAAGTTTTTGATGTATGCTTAAAAAGAGTTAGAAGTTGATAGTCTTCGTATTTGTATACAAAATAACTGTTGCTGTTGCCCGGTTGCTGTTGTTTTGTGATTTAGTTTATTCTTTTATCATTATTTATATTTGAATTTCGTTGAAGCCTGTTTGTTTTTTGTTTTGTTTTTTTTTTGCAAAATTCTTAACATCCCGTACACGACGTTGTTAATTAAGTATGGCGCTAAGTCAATGTCAATAAATTGTGTACCAAGCTGATAAATACTAACATGATAAATGAAATTGCAGCACCCAGGCCGGGTGTATGGAGCCAGTGGTCAACGTACGACGAATGCTCAAAAACATGTGGCAGAGGATTTCAGGTTAGGAAACGTAGCTGTAACGCTCCTAAACCAGAACCTCAAGGATTGCCGTGTATTGGAGAAGAAACAGAAACAAGAGCTTGTAGTAATGGCCCATGCAGAGGTTAGTGATAAGGATAATCTGTTCATAACATTTTCCTTATCCTGAGTGACAGCGTACAAACTCAATGTGTACAAGTTTTTGCAGTACTGTTTTTTGTCATTTGGCGGCGTGGTTGGCGCAGTTGGTAAGATCTATGCCTCCAACCACAAGGTCCCAGGTTCGATCCCCAGCTCTGTAAAAATTTGAACTTTGTGTGACCTTCTTTTCCGCCAAAGCTGACTCAGCTTTCCGTCCTTACGATGTCGGTAAATGAGTACCAGCTTCGGCTGGGAGCTAACCTGCGATGGATTAGTGTCCCGTCCAGGGGTAGTCAAGGACTCTCATCCGCTTGACACTACAAAAATCGAAGATAAGCACCGGCTTCGATGGGCCACTAGGCTCATTAAAGGATTTATCTTAGCGTATTTATCATAATGCAGTTTTCCCATTTATAAAAACATCAGAGAAGCCAAATAAAAGAAAGAGTTTCATGCTTTCTAACGAAGCAATCATCAGGCAACGATGCTGATGATTGCTTCGTTAGAAAGCATGAAACTCGGAGTAGCAATTAAATGTTTTTGAACTAGTCCGACTCCAGAAAATAATCTTTATATGTATATATATATATCAATCACCAGACTCATGGTTATACCTATTTTAACAGTTCCTGTAGATGGCTCTTGGGGTCAGTGGCAGGATTACAGCCAATGCTCTGTTACGTGTGGATTAGGAAAGCAATACCGTCGAAGACCGTGTTCTAATCCTAAGTTTGGAGGGCTCCCTTGTTCAGGTTCAGGTACCGAGAGCAGGCTATGTCGACGACCACTTTGCAAATGTGAGTATAGTATATAATACTGTATACAAATTGAATTTTATGCTGAGGCCGAAAGTTTGACAATATTTCAAAGATTTCAGTCTTATCCCATAAATAACTATTCCATCCGATAAAATTGCTAGCTCGTTCCATCTGAAAACTTGAGTTTAGCTTCCACAGACTCCCTGTTTGCCCTTATTTACTCCTTGTTGAATAAAATTTGATATATATTTTATTGGAAAATGTACTTTCGCACTAGTTTTCATTGTAGTAAAGAAAACATTAGAGTTTGTTTTGCACTGACAAAAGTTGAAGAAAAACAAGTTGTTTCCTTGATCTTGTCTTTCAATTAAATGTTTAATTTACTCTTCCTAAGCCTCGGGCTGTTTTACAAACGTAACTTAAACCTGTTGTACGACATATCATTTTCATGGCCATTTTCGTTATCATCTTGATTGCCTTTCTATTGTCATTGTCATTGCCATTGTCATTGCAAATATTATTATAAATATTTTCATTATTAACAGTATATTTTAATTATCATCAATATAATTATAACCTTATTTGTCATAATCAGTCTCAAAGACCCTGTAGCAAAGGGCGATAGCTATTTTTATCAAGCATTATTGCACAAAATGTTAGCTTTCAAATATTTACACGGCATTTTTACAGTTTTAGCACCGTCTGGTCAATACGTTTGGTGTTTCGGTCATTCTGACTTGTTTTATAAATTTTTTTTAGTGAACTTTGCGTGCTTAAAAAATAATAATCTAATTACAGAGTTCAAATGAATTTAATGACATTCTAACAAAGCCTTACATCCATTTTACCTAAAATAAACGAGTTATATATGCTGCTGCAATATGTTGAATTGCAAATCAGAAAAGGACTGCAATAGTTTAGGCTTGAATCGAACAAAGTTGAAGCTACATTTTTTCTATTTTAGTTATTATTTTTACCATTATTTATTCTTGTTATCATCATTATCACTTGACACAGTGCCAGTGGACGGCAACTGGTCTAGATATTCTCCATTCAGTCGATGTACCAAGATCTGCGGTGGAGGATTTCAGTTCCGGACACGGTCCTGCACCAACCCTCCCCCCTCAAATGGAGGGAAAAAATGTCAAGGAGATAACGTCATATCCCGAAATTGTGGTCTCCGTAACTGTCCAGGTTTGTCAGTTATATATTCTTTATCTGTTTTACTTATCGCCTTGGAACTTTTGTGTTTTAATTCACCTAAAACGATAATTAAAACATTAAAATGTCTCTTTTTAAACCCATCTTTAACTGTTTTGAGCTTTCAAAACCCTTTTCAGATGAAATCTTTAAACAGAAAGATTATTAAATCAAGTTTTGGCTTGTAGAAGTTACTGAAGAGGGCTCTTTAAAGCTGAAAACATCAAAAAGTTGAAAAAACCTGATTGTCGAATCAAGAGTTTGAAGAATTCCTTGTCAATATAACTGTGAATGATTGCTAGGTCATCACCGTACATGGGGTACAGTGCTGTGTTTCGCTGGCGCTTCGTCAAAGCTTTATACTCTACTTAAAGGCTTTGATTAAACAATTCAAGCTTATCGTAGACCCACTTTTAAAAATAATTTTCTTGAAAAATAATTGTTTAAATTTTGATAGCCATAGACCTTATTCATAAATGGCGGCGATTTTAATATTCTTTTGTCTTCATTCAAATAAGCCCTACTAGCCTCGTTTACGGTAACATATTCTTTTGAAAGTTTAACTCAAAAACGAGGTTAGTAGGGCTAATTTGAATGAAGACAAAAGAATATTAAAACCGCCGCCATTTATGAATAAGGTCTATAAAATGTTATTTTAATCCCAGGCCGAATTAACGGGAATTGGGGGCAGTGGACATCGTATAGCGGTTGCTCTAAAACCTGTGGGAGAGGAGTGCGCTTCCGTGAACGACAGTGCAACAATCCACAGCCTTCTCGCGGAGGCTTTCCATGTATCGGAAAAGGAAGAGAAGCAGAAATCTGCAATTCTCAACCATGCACAGGTACGTAGAAGTAATAAAGTAATAATAGAAAAGTAATATAGTAAGAAGAAAGAACTAATATAGTGAGAGTAATGATAATACTATTTTAAAATGATAACTAAATGAAAACTACCCGAAGATCTCCCTGACTAAAATGATTGATGGATGTTACACGAGGATGCTGTGAATCACAACGAAAAAGCTACAAGGCTGTGGAACCAGTGTTACATGGGAACTATTAACTATCTAACTTTCTAGCTAACTAACTTACAACCCAAACAAATAACTTACCACTTGAAAAGATATTTTCAGTCCAGCCTACACAAGAAATCTATTAATCAGTTACCATCTTCTTTGCTCTGACTTTCTAGTGACATATTGGTAGCGTCAAAACGCTGTTGATTTGAAGTTTATGTAACCGGTTTGACATATAGCCGCTGACTTTTTACGAGTCAACTGTTTGTGTTCACTGAAAGTTTATAAACCTTTGGATCCCAACAAAATGATTTGCTCAATCACATTCAAGCAGTTCTGTGCAGAGACTTCTTCTCGTCTTTATTGAGTTAAAAAAAAAGGAAACCAGGGATCGTTTAATTACAAAGGGTGCAAAAAGTAACTAGTTCAGAATCTCACAAGTCAGGTTGGCGTAGTGGTCATTATTCGCGCTTCCCACCTCTGTGACCTGGGGTCGACTCCCGGACTCCGCACGTGGGCTGAGATTTGTCAATCTCTCTATGACTCCGAGGGGTTTTCTCCGGGTGCTCCGATTTTCCTCCCTCCTTTGACGCTGTGCTCCGAGGTCACGCATGGTCCGTGTAGCAGAGGCGCCTATATATGCTTTCGGTCCGACTTCGTTGAGCTGTTAGCATAGAATAGCCACCACGTGGAATGCTAATAAAGTTATGTATATTTATTTAATCTCTCAAACTCTCATTAACTAATATGCTTCTTTGACCCAGAGTTTACTCTTGTTTCCTTTTCAGACGGTACACCAGGTTCCTGGGGATCATGGAGCTCATATAGTACTTGCACCAAGACCTGTGGCAGAGGTACACAGTCTCGTAAGCGCGACTGCAACGATCCTCCACCGTCAAACGGCGGAATGCCATGTCTAGGCTCAGCGACCCAGAGTAGATTCTGCAATACCCAAGACTGTCCCGGTAATAAAATAAGATATTATTCATTTTAAAGGAATTACTTGACGTTAATCGGGCCTCTGTCTCCACATAAGGAGATATGAGATGATGATGATGACTTGAAATTAAAAGCAGCGTTTCGACCATCTGTTTCTTCGTGTGATTTTTTTAAGTTTTCAATTATTGTAATTTTAACTGGATGACTGACAAAATCATTCTTACAAATATATATCTTCTCACTCTGCCTTAGTCCATACTTTAAAACAGGCTCAGAAGTTAGTTAAAAATTATTTATAATCATATGTTAAGAAATATCACACAATTCGTATGTTAAGAAATATCACAAACTTCACTCCGACGAAGGACTACAGTCCGAAACGTCAGCATCTTTTGTTTTTCTACGGTGTATAACTTAAAAATTTATCAAACTATAATATGTATATCAAAGGATCAATATCATAATCAACTTTGATTGTTTTATCTTGCATTCCAATTAAAGCTTTTTGTTACGATCCTGAATGTTTTTCATCATTATGTTCTAGACATTCAACTGGTCTTAATGCATGGAAGATATTTATCAAATTTATTAATAATTTATACATAAAGAAAACACAATGGAAAATCATAGCCGTGACCGAGTTAGTAATTTAGCAAGAGGTTCGTCCTGATTTGCATACGACTTTAACTTGGATTTTCTGCGAAAAATAATATTTTATCCCAGAAGTTTTTAGCAAAATATGTTTAAGTTATTGTTGGAATTTGATAAGTAATATACAACATTCGCATCCAATCTGTATGAGGTTTAAAACAGCTCGCCTGCGGCTCTATGTTTTAATTCCTCATATAGATTTCCTGCTCATATTGTATATATTACATACAATTTTGAGCTTCATAAGCACATTTTGCAATTCCGAAGCCTGTTAGATTTAAGTAACTATTAGCAATATAACAAAATATCTAAAATCTAATTAATGAAATAGCTTTTAAGTTTCGCTAGAAAATTTTAAACATTGTTTCGACCGTCCGTTAATGGAATATTGTGTTTAAATTAATATAACTTGGTTTTGAACAATGCAGAACGTTACAATACAGTATCTAACTTCGACATTTTTTAAAAGCTTTTAGAAAATTCTCTATACTTTGGTTTTTCCGTTTATAATCAGTTTTCTTCATTATAATTTTTCAGTTATTTTTAATTTGACTCAAAGACTGACTTGTTCTTTCTTAGTTGTCATTGATGGTAGCTGGAGTGAATGGAGTTCAACCTATAGCCCATGCACCGTAATTTGTGGTGGAGGAGTACAATTCCGCCGACGAACTTGTTCCAATCCAGCTCCACAAAATGGCGGAAAGCCTTGTCGTGGCCCTGATACAGAGACACGAATCTGCAACGTTAATCGATGTCCTGGTTTGTTAATTGTTTTTATTTGAAAGCAAAATTAAATTATCGCTTATGAAAGATGTGAGGCTAATATAACCAAGTTATCATCACCACTATCATCGTTATAACTATCATTATCACTATCATTGTCAAGGCCAGTAATATCTTCAAGGTTATTGTTCTCACAACAACTGTCATTAAGATCGTCAACTCCACCAGCATAATCGCCATCATCATCATAAACATCATCATCATCATCACAATCATCATCATTTTCATCGTCTTTATAATCATCATCGTCTCCATGATTGTCATCACCATCATCTTCACAACTACCATACGATCGTCGTCCACACAACAAATACTGTCATCTTCTTCGTAATCATCATCTTCATCATTGTCATCGTTCCATTATCTTCGCAAACATAATCACCACCATTGTCTCTATCGTACTTTCATGATCAGCGCCATAAACAAAGCCATGGTGTTTTAATAGGAGTTAAAAAACGAAATCAAAACACTTTTAAGATTTACTAAAAAAAGTGTTTTTAGATTTATATACGAGCTTTTTTGTACGATCATTTTTGTTTGTCTCATGTTCATGCCCAGAAAATAGTTAATGTATTACTAGATATCAAGCTCCATGTATGTTTTTTATTTTGTTTTATTGCTTTAAAGGAGTTTTTCGCATTTTCTTTTAACCGTCTTCATCTTATCGTTGACTTTCGTGGTTTCCCTGCTTTCCCACTCTTTCCTTTGCACCACTTCGCTTGTATTAGAAACTTTTAGTTTAGAAAAATATACATTGATTAATATACAAAAATCCTTCCGTTTCCTAGAAGTGACTGATGGTGGATGGGGCGATTGGTCAATTTTTTCTGCCTGCTCGGCTCAGTGTGGGCCTGGAACGCAAGTTCGTAGGCGAAGCTGTACTAATCCTCCTCCAGCGAACGGCGGCATGGATTGTGTGGGCTCAAGGGTAGATATCAAGCAATGTAATCTTAGGCGTTGTGCAGGTGAGTAATTTTTAAAGTGCAAGCAGGTTCCGAACTTACTTTCCTAACTAAACCTTTATGTCTAAAATTTTCTTTAACCTGAATTTTGGAAAACATTTTAATAAAAACACCAGAGAAACTGTACAACGTTTCGTTATATAATCTGAACAACATCTTCAGGTATAGTTAAGAAAAAGGTTAAAATTCAAATTATATGTACAATTATAATGGTAAACATGCAAATTTCGAAATACACTGTGTGGTGAATGGTACTTCGGTTATAGAAGCGGCTTGAAGCCTCGGCTATCGCAGAAAATGTGAAAATTGAAATAATCTTGACACAGTTTTTCCGTTCTTCAGAAACACAGAAACAAATTGGCCTGCTTTATGCCTGAGATGCAGCTTTTCGCAAGTTAAAACCTTCCCTAAACAAAACAGATTCTATAACCGCCAATGTTTTTAATCAAATTATGTCAGTGTGTTTTATCGTTTGAACAATGACCGTAGTTATTATATTTTTCTATTTTTTATTTTTCTATTTTTGTGATTTTTGTATTTTGTTAACCCTTTTTCCATTTACCTTTCAAGAGTGTTTGCCTTTAGTTAGTACCTCGTGGCTGGCTTAGTTGGAAGGTCTCTGCCTTCTAAGCACAAGGTCCCAAGTTTCATTCCTCGGCTCTGCCGAAATTTGAACATTTATATGACCTTCTTTACCACCAAAGCTTACTCAGCTTTCCATCCTTACGAGGTCGGTAAATGAGTACCAGCTTCGACTGGGAGCTAACCTGCG
>JAOEHV020077895.1:0-16126 GCA_025447995.2 Isaurus tuberculatus
CCTTTCCCCCTCCTCCCCCCAACCCCCACGAGCTGTCTCGACAGCATATGAACGTTTCGATTTTGCCATAAAATGATTTGTATGCAAAGTTGGCTCAGGCTGAGATAAACCAAGGGAGCTGGATAACCCTACTCCACAATACAATTCGGCTCATGTAGACAGGCCCGTAGATGACTCAGAAGGTACAAATCTCTTACCCGCTCTACTACCGTCAGTCTATTCTCCAAACGTCTTAACATTGTGCAGTTAAAACATTCTGTGAAAAAAAAAGGGTTTGGTTAACAGATCAAATGCAATTTAATAACAACTGCTGCTTTATGCTTTAAAGTTCAGACGACGTACCTTCCAGGAATTTTTAGTTTAAAACAAGACATATTGCAAATTTCATCAAAAGCAACTCCGATGCCAATAAACCCAAGGCTTTCAGCCATGTTTTACACTATCGTTAAAAATCATTATATGCTTATAACCAGCTGTCTTAACTAGCCCTGTTTGTTATAAAAGTCCATATGCCCCTGGGAAATGAATTGATCAGTTCCAAGTCAGCAGCCAGAAACGGTTCGATAGGCCACATCTTACGTCAAGTGGCCAGCATTACATGGATGGCACTTGACTGGAATCCTCAAAGAAAGAGAAAGCGAGGGAGACCCAAGATGACTTGGGAGAGAACCCTGAAATCGTATCTTCAGAACACAAGCGAAAAGCATCGCCCTGGACTGCAACCTATGCCCCAGGGGGGAGCTTTCAGCATTAAGTCGAGTAAGTATCCCCCGGCCTGTTCTTCAAAACAGATAATAATTTTCACGGTTTTGCTAATACTTTGTCTCTACAAAGGGTCTCCCAAAAGTTCTGGACCTCATAATCGTAAATACAACAAACTACGATTAGTAAATACTTTCACAGCTGATGTTGCTTTCCAATGTATTGTAGCTGACGTCAAACAAGAAGATAAATGGGCAAAACATATGGCCATCCGCGTCAAAACTATCAAATTACGTCGGCTTCTAACCTTTCTCGCAGTTTTCTCCAGTAAATCCTGGACAACATCGTCTAACGGAGCTTGAAATCGTCTTCATCTCAGTTCTATAAACAGGTTTATAATATACCCTAGATAAAAGAAATAAGATAACAAAATGATTACAGTCGGGTTAAGTGGATCAATCCCGGTTTCTTGGAAAGTACTTAATTACCCTTCCCTAATCTAACTTTTTTTATAGGAGAAGGGCTGTCAGTTAAGTCGGTGCACACTAGCCCTCTTATCTTTAGGTAAATTTCACTCGTGAGAGTTTGGAAAACAAGTTCTCCAGTGTTCGGTGTTGTTTTATAGCATCCTACGCGTACGATGGAACCTACCATTTAAAGTGTTGAAAACTTTTGTCCACAAATTTGCACGCGTTTTACTAAATTATACCAATGAGCATGCGTACTTGTGTTTCGAAATTACTATAGAAGATATGGCTGATGCTTTTGGTGAAAATCGAGATTCAAGCCCTTGGGACGAAGAATAAATTTTTCTTTTCTTTTGTTACTGTTTTTCGGCAGTTCATAAATGGATTTATTGCGAAACTGTTTCCTCTTTACCTCAGGAAAGCGTTCGCTGTAGAGACAAGGATAATCAGGCAAAAATCTTCTAGTATCGCTTAGCTTTAGCAATTATCGAATTACTCGACGCCATTTTCAATTATTTGCCACGCATATTTGTATCTTTTACTGGGGGAACTTGATCACCTATCACGAACGACAATTAGTTCAGCTGAGAGTTCAAGTGTGCGCTGGGCGTTTGTTAAATCTATAGATACGTAGATTGACAAGTTAATTACAAATTTAAAGTTTTAAGCCTTTTTAGAACGAGGCTTATCATGGATGATCTGGAGTTGTTGTGTCCATTTCGGTAAACCATGTTATTATCACCTTAAGCCAAAGAAAAGAGTTTTGTTTTTTGGTGAGCAGTAGTTACCAATTAACTCCGCCTGGGGATGGCCCAATGGACCAGTCTTCAGCTGGTTCCAAGCCCAGACGAAGGAGGAGGCTTGGACGTGGGGCCAGCAACCCACCCCGTAAAACCATGCCGCTACGAAAACGACTACTTCCGAAACCCAACACAACTCTCGTCCCTGCGGCGGAGAAGGAGCCTCAAGACCAGCCAGCATGACACATCATGGCCAATGGACTTGGGCACAGCTCCGAAGCACTGCTCAGGACAGGGAGAAGTGGAGGAGGGAGATCGTCGGCCCATGCCTCACCGGAAGCGAAGGGCATGAGTGAGCGAGTGAGTAACGTGTACTGTTAGCAGCATCCAAAATAACGGGGTTCGATCTCCGGCCAGGATGAAATTAAATACTGTTGCGACCTTTTCTTACGAGGTTGGTATATAGAGTATCACTGCCTGCTGGGAGCTTACCTGCAACGGATTGGCGTCATACCCAGCGGCATTATCGTCGTCCACTTAACACTTCAAAAAACGAAGATAAACGCTTGATCCAAAAGCAATTGGCTCAACAACGGATTTTCTGGTTACCAATTAGTAATTATTTAAGCAATAGTTTTGTACTGCATAGTTGCTTTCATCTTGTCTTGTTCACTCTATCTTTTACAGACAAAGCGGAGTTCATCTTTGCCAATCATTGTGACACGGTAAATGAAACGTTTCTACACAGTCACTAAGAAAACTTAAAAATTGCATGCAAACTAGTTGAAATTAGATTTAAAAAAATAATTTGTTCTTCTACCGTGATGGTAAATCTGCCCAGCTCACTCATGAAAACATAGTATTGTAGTTTCACACTTAGCTATGAGTATTGTTGTTAATTTGACTCTTCCCTCTCTCGCTGTTATTTTGAAATATTTATATTCATTCCCAAAATGAGGCTAACAGTTTAAAATGAATCTGCAGCCCCCGACATCAGCGGTAACTATTTAAAATTGTAGTTCAAAAATGAACAAATAACCTCACCTGTACCCAGTGCACACTCGGCCAAAGCCAAGTCCCCCACAATAATAATTGACCTTCTGAGTGACTCTCTTCATTTGGGCAACTTTGCATGGCACTCTCTTGAAGGTTTGAAAGTGGCAGAATCGTCCTTGCGCAGTCGCAGTGGAACTATCCTCTTTGGAGCTAGATTGGCTGGCCTTAGCAACCTGGCCGCTATCTTTAACTTCTACGGATTGAGCGGAGTTTTTGAGAGCTGGGGCTGGAATGCGATACCTTGAGTCGTCAATTCTACGGAAAAGCGGGCTACGACTGTTTATTCTAGAAACAAATCTTTGCTGATACTGTTGTTGATGATTATACGGTTTCTGTGCCCTGAAAATGCAGTAAGACAGAGTCAGAAAAATCGTACTTTGATTGAGCTAAAAAACATTTTTTAAATGAAGAGATATGAAAAGTCATGCCTTTTAACAACGGCTAACTCTTTTATAGCAAATAAAATAGAGGTGCTTGTCGTTTAAAGCGCCTGGAATCAAATTGAGAAGGCCTATATAGAATCTTCCACCAATGGGTAGAGTGATCTTCCTAGATAAACTTCAAAGCCTCTCATCCGTATCTCTCCTTATGAAAACAGTTTCGAAAATTATTTTTATAATAACCCAAGTTATTCTCGCGTTTTGATTGGTTCTCACCTATGATCTATTCGAGTACAGACGCACGATTGACGTCACCATTACAAAGTTTATTTTTTATTATATAAAACAAATAGATTCCATGTTTTTGTGCATCTGTTCAGTAATAGATCACAGATGACGGCTAACGCCTCGTGTGCCACTTTTTTGTTCTTACCACAGTTTGACGTCATCTGTGATCTATTACTGAACAGACGCACGCTAACAAGGAATCTATTTGAAAATATAACGCATTGTATCTCAGACGACATAACCCGTTGCTGTATGTATGTCTTATTAAAAGCAGTAATTTGCACCTATACAATTAAATTTAAAGTAAAGAAAACTAAAAACAAGAAAATCACCCCCATAGATTTTTCCCATCCATTTACGAATTTCAAACGACAAGCAATAAAATTGGAGAATACCAACATCGGATATTGTTATTCCTGTTTTATATCTAGTCGACAATAGAAGTATAATTACACAATCTATTGAATGAATAGGCCAGTTGCAGCTAGAGGTCACATGGTACAAAATACGCCAAACTGAAGTGAAAGACAAAAGAATGTGTCAGGTTCCAAAACAAAACACGATTAACCGAAAGGCGTAATTTTTCTTTGTTTTACATTTCTCAATGGAGAGTTATAACATGCTTTTGCCTCAGTCCAGTTTGGCGTATTTTATATCATGTGACCTCTAGCGGCAAAGGGCCCTTTTCAAAAATGTCAAAAAATTTTCAGTAAGTTTATCGTTATTTTTTTTAATTGTTAACCATTAAACATGCATTAAATTGGATTGGCTGTGCTTTTACCCTTGGTTACTGGTCAGACCTTGGGGAGCGGGAATAGATACTGTGCTCTTCATTGTGCCTGCAGTCGAACAGTTGATTTAGCTAATTTTAGCAATGAACTTCACAACGGGTGTCAAAACTGGTATTTTTTCATGTTGGTTGTGGTTCGGGATTTTCAATGAAAATTTGGTTTATCCCGTTGAAATCGGGGTGGCTTCATAATTTGACATTAATCATCTGCCTTTCGTTTCTGTACTTAAAAATATATTTCGTGTGGCACATCCTTTTGAACCAATCAATTCATTATAAATGATCAAATGGTCTACCCGCAGTGTATACGTGATTAAATTAGTTATAAACACGAAGGATAACTAATGACTCGGTATGAAAATCCACAAACAGCTGCTTTTCTTTGCCGATTACTGATACAACATTTATACCGAACACTTAGCAAACTCCTTTCAAAGATGTTTAATGTTTACTCAGCTTAGACTAGGCCGTGAAAAGAGTACATTTTTTTGTATCATGGCTCTCTAAGAGACTGCCACTATAATACTTTATTTGATCTTGATCTCAAATATTGATTAGTATGGCATTTTTAGCCCTTGGGGTACTTTCAAGATTGCCAGTTACACCACTAACCAAAGGAGAAAGCTAGTTGAGCTCATATTTTTGCTAATTGAAAGAATAAACGTACAGAAATCAATAACTGGAACAAAGCCTCCAACATCTCATTGCAGTTAGAACGAATGAAAAATGCCAAGATACGTTTTTACCCAAGCTTTTGGAAAAACTCGAAAGGCCGAAACACAGGGGGAGTGTGAGAACAATGGTAATAACTCGTTTCCGGTTTTCCCTCGGGGTGTCTTCAGCACGTGTTCTGTTTAGTTCTATAATGATATATTGCACTAGTAACTGAAAGAAATGTTTCAAATGAACATAGCAATTTTAAAAGCCTTCCAGGAAAATTTATTTTTCATTTAGATTTTAAAGAGATAACAATCAGTAGGTGAAATAATTAGTAAACTAAAACATTAAAAAAAAAGTTCTGATGAAGGTGAAGAGTAATTATGGGATGCGTGAAACATAATATAAAAGTATTATCTGATGTTCCTGTGAGATATCCTTTGAAATGCCATTTTTTGTAAAGGGAATTGTACATTGTTTACTGAAAAAGTGAAAAATAAAAATGACATGGACCACACACTGTCATACGCCATGGGGGCGAAACTGCCAACCGTTATTTTTAGTATATCTGAAATAACGAAACTAAAACAAGGGAAAGCTTCAATGTTATTGAAGAACAAGGATTTCGTAGATGTAGGATCGTGACATCTTTTTAGCATATTTGAAAAAAAATTCAATTAAAACATTTAAATAAATTTTAAAATGTGAAAAGGCGAACGATGTGTAACTTGAAACGTTATGTACAAGTTTGCTGTTTTCTAAAAAAACATCAAAGAAAAGTAATAAATGTGTTATGAGGAAATAAAAGAAAAATAACTTAAGACTATTTTAAATCTTTCAAAGTTTTATTTCTACATTCTAACGCTTGCTGATTTTACTAAGGGTTTAAACTAAACCTTACTACTGATTGTAAACACACATAGATGTACAAAAATGACACATCTGAAGATTTTTAATGAGCCACTTTGGAAAAGACATTAGCATGGCGTCTAAGCTGTCAGTTTTGTGAACACAGCACCAAACGTAAGTCAAACAAGGTCAACCGAGTAGTCACAAGAGTATTATTAACCTTACCATTGCTGTTCATGCTGCTGGGTAGAATCTCCGACAGAGTTATCCCGGTATAGTGGTAACGCTCCTTGACTTCGATCCACAAATGCATAATTTTCAGCTGCTGTATGGACGATAAACCATAATGAAATCCAAAGAAAACTCCAATGGTTTGACTGACTGATCTCCATTATGTTGCACTAATTAGTCGAGCAATAGAAGTTGCTTTACTCGTAATGTGTTCACCTACGAAGATTTGACGTCCTGTTCTTTTTTTTTTTGTTCCTCTGCTCAGTTTTGCCCTTGAGTCGTGATCCTGTGGTTAAACATCAGCAAAGTTTTAAAAGCGGTTTTCTAAATTTAATTCCCTAAAGCAGATGACTATGGCGGTAACTTATAGACCTAAGGCTTTTGTGCTAAAACGCTTGTTTTGCATGACATTGTTAGTAAGATTATTCTTTTTACCTCTTGAACCATACCGCGGAGTTCGTGGCAGTTGCTGACGGAAGAGACCCTTAATAGGTCATCTGTGTTCAGTTTCGTCTCGTGGTTTGTCAAAGGTTTCGCTGCCGTCGTACACTAATTTCTCTGCTAGTTCGGACCTCATGCTGCGATGAGCCGCGATGACGGATGTCCTGTCGCAACTAAGCGCTGACAGCATCGTATTAAAGTGTTTACGCGAAGAAAAACACTGTCAAGCATCGTCGTTATGAAAAATTTCAATCAAAGACAAAGTGAACCATTTCAAACCAATGAAAACAAATTTAGGCAGCTGTAGTTAACTACACGATAAACAAAGAGAAACATGAAAAGTCAGCATGTTTTTCCCCTATTTTCTTTGTTCTATAGTATAGCTGTTTAGCTGTCAATGATATGCTCTTTGCAATGCGCCCCGTGAATCTATCCTTATGGACATAGGGAAAATATATCATACTTCTATGTGTTCACTCGTCAGAACTTAAGTCCTCTTCTACATCTGGTGCAATATTTTCAAAATAAAAACAAAAATATTTGGATTTTTTTTTCTTTCTTCCAAAACACAGCGCATCTTAATTTCGGAAGTGTTTGTTTCAAGTATGTGACAACTCATACATTGGGGGCAGAACATCCCGAAAACAAGGATTTCGGAATTATCAGAGCAAGTTATGTCCGCTTCAAGCTGCTTTTGAATCTGCTCATCAATCAATCCCATATTCGTGATGCGTTTCAGATTTGAAATAATCTTTTGTTCGTTTCCGGTAATTCCAAAAGTTACCCCATATCGTTGTGCTATGATCATGGTTCGTGTTATCGTCCCAAACAAGGATGTGGACGTTTTTCGGCAAAAAATGACTTTAAATTGAACTTTCGAACTAAAATAGAAGAATTCGTTTATTCTAGGGGAGCTTGAACTAACTTTTTAGGTAAATTCAGCTTCATATTGAATTCTAAATCGTCCTTCGTTTAAAAATAGCTTAATCTCTTTTTCAGATTGTTCCACACACTGAAATCATGGGCCTTTTGTTTTGTTGTATATTTTGTTCTTTTTTGCGCTATTCTTTATTGCAATAATGTCGTTTAAAAAATATAGCTATATATTAACTTAGCTAGTAACATAATGATTTCTAGTGAGGTGAAAACACTAAACCGGGTTATCAAGTTACTTATTTTAAAAACTGAATATAGTTATCGGATGACCTTCAGTTCTGCTCCTTGTAAAACATGATGCAATCTAAACTTCTTTATCGTATGCTGTAACGAAGCATGTGGCCAATCAGAAGCCTAGAATGCCATCACACTTTTTTCGGTATTCAACGGGCTGGTTCAACTGATGAATGTTAACTTAGTAATTTCTGCCTCCTTCTGGACAAGGAAACGAACAGCAGATCACGGTTGGCAAAATTTAGGTTGTGACTCTAGAGGGTTCTCGGCCGGGTACTCCCTTTACCCAAATACGAATTGTTACAAAAAAGTGTAACGCAGGAATGTCACGACATCACTTGTGAAACCTTTTTTAAAAATTAGATTGTATTGTAGTTAAAAAACACATAATTGAATCTAAGAAGATTCCAAAAATATCTTGGGGTTGGGGATACGCATAGTGAACAATAAGAGGTAATAAAAAAGTGAAATATTTTAACGTATGTAATCGGAATTATAGAAAGGTTTTTAACGGCGACAAGAACAGCAAAGAATAATGTGAACTCTTGTATCTAATAGCATAACATTGTCATAAAATTATCAATGCAAGAAAGATAATATGAGAGTAGACCTTGTTGCGATCGAGGGCGCGAGATTGACGGAGATTAGGCTGAAGTTGTAGCAAACTTCTCCCAAATTTTCCACTGGCAGACAAAGGTTTCGTACTCACTTTATAAATCGTCACCCAAGAAAAACAGAAATGTCACACTGGAAAACATTTACTATGTTTTTTTATGTCTTGAATCAAGATTCAATTTTATCTTTTTTAAGCTGGCAAGTTTAGAGAAAAAATGATCCTGAAGTTATAATGGGATAAAAAAAAAAAGACAAAATGAAAATAAATTACTTCACATTAGCTGGTTTTTACTTATTCTTGAAAATAAATAAAAGTTTTAGAAACAGTCAAAGCCAAAATAAAAACATTTAGACTTGGTTTATACTGCTCCTGCCAATTAGGTTATGATGTGCAAACCTGAACTGAATAAAAGTCAAAATTATGTATAAGCTTCAAATTGCAAAACCCCTCAAGGCTTAATAACTGTTCTTTTGACCGATTACTCAAAAACAAAAGTAATTAAATTTATAGTAATAACAACATTTATCAGCCTGCATATGATTCAAACAGACTTAATATAAAATCACAAGCGTAAGCACCAATTGGGTGACAGTAGAAAATATCCGAGACATGAAAAATGCACTCTAAGGCCACGTTGATATACTTCTTAAATCTACCATGAATAATAGGGAGGTCGACTCTGATTGCTAGCAGCTATGGAAAGCTAGTTCGGCTTTTAATGGCACGCCATTTTCATAGCTATCAAAAGAAAGAAGTTACCGCCGAAGACTACCCTGGTCCCTAGAGAGATAGAGATATAATAGAGAGAGAAGCTCTGGGACCAGGGTAACCGAAGACAATCGAGTGGAGTAGAACGAGATGGAAGGGGCTAGCAAGATAAAATCCCAATTTATTATATATTTTTTTTCATGGTTATTTCTTTTCAACACAGACTGCCCTTTAAATGCATAATAAATTTTCTTCTATCAAAGGCAAATATAGAATTGGAAAAAATTCTAAAAGAAATATAATAAGACGAATTGAGTGCTAGTAAAAAATTAACAAGGCCAATCGAGTGTTGTGAATCTCAGTTAAAATGTTTGGTTGTTAGCTGCAAGGAAAGCCATGTGAAAATATTGTAGATTCAAGCCGCTCGGATTTGCGCTGAATATAAGGGTGGAGATGTTCAAAGCTTAATACTGGCTTATGATTAACGCTGGTACTCTCATCCCAACATGATTTAAATTCTGTACGTGGAACACGTGGGCAATGATCTCTGATTATGTTTATACATCTCCCTTCCGTCGTATTACAATCACTAAATAGGTAATGACAGCCGAGTTAAATAACAGATCGGGTAAGCAAAAAAGACTATTTCTTTTGAAATTAGAGAACCTAACTACTAAATCATTTTTGATTCAGGCAAAACCGAAATTTTTTCTGAATGAACCTGATTTGGGAGAATATACAAGGATGACTACAAAAAATGCTCTCCAGTGAAAGGTTATCTTTTCCCCCATCCTTAAGTAATCAACTCAAACAATTAGAGATAAGAGCATACTTTTCTCCTATCTCTCCGGAACCGCGCCAACCCAAGTTTCACCAATATGGTTAGCGGGTGCGGTGAAGTGAGTCGCAGATCCGGCAGAGATAACAGTCCTTATCAGGATTTAACAAAAACCTCAGTTTTGATAACAAGAGCTAAGTGAGTTAATGACGAATTTACATCAAGTGTAATTTACCGACCTTGTTGATTAATTGAGTCATGTTCTATTCTATGTTACAACAAAGGGGAGCTAGAAAGTTAATAGAAAATTCCCGAGATAAGCGATAAACTATTTAATCTGAAGTTAAAGGAAAAACCTAAAAACGCATGACCATTTTTTACATTTTTTTGGTATTTCCTCTTTTTTTTTGATATGGATAAACTTGAAAACACCAAAGCTCAATACACTATTACTTATGTATGATATAAAAACAACTTTTCTCAGGAAATGGGTGCGCCAAATACTATAAAGTTCCCACCCATCAGCTCACTAACAAGCGGTTGATTAGACACCTTGTTAGAAACGATAACCTTTTTAACTCTAAGATTGATGCAAAAACATGTTAAAGTGCGTCAAAAATAGTTTGATCAGTGAATGAATTTTGTCTTCACTGATAAATACATCTGATTTCCTATCATTTATCCCATTATGAATTGGGAGTTTTCATATGAATCGCGTTTCTTCGTTATTCTGTTTTTTTTTTTACTGCTGTTTTGATAATTCAAGTAATCTTCATTATACAAGCTATACTTGACAATAAGCTTTATCTTTTATGGTCGACTTTTTAAATCTACTTCTCATGGTCAGCGGAACAATTTTTTAAAAATGCTTGCCTTGTTTTGGAAAATTCTTGGCAATTTTTTAAAAACTTGGGTCTATTTTAAAAATTGTTAAAAGTGCAACTAAGATATTGAAGCTGTGTAAAGATTTACAGTGCGTTAGCTCAAAGTCTGCAATTGAATGAAAATTCAAATGTCGATCTTCGAACAAAAGGCTACAGTTTCAAAACAATTATAGCTGTCCAACTGCAAAAATCGTTATCAAGCGGAATTGCAGTTGATTAACCGAGTCAAACTCGCTTTATGGCTAGTTTCGCCTTTCAATGCGACGTGACTTGTGTGTTGGCATTCCTTTCAGTGAATTTTTCAGCACCAAAAATTTGCTTCGCGGTTTCATTTTTAAAAAAACATCGTATCATCAAAAAAATTTATTTACCTTATCTATCATCAAACGAAGCATAAGCGTAAAAATGACAGCTAGACTACTCTATACCCCAACAAAAAAATGTGCGTTTAGAAATCAGACTTACTGTTGATGTTTTCTACAAATTTGAAATATAGAAGTTTTATTACTTTATAGTGTTCTATATTTACGCCTTACTGAAAACGTAAATTTTATTTATTGGACGCTTTCATTGAAAGACAGTTTACTACTTGCTTTCGAAAAACTTTACCCTTGAATCTAAAATAACTGCAGATTGTAGAAATCGAGTGATAGAAACCTTGCCTAGTGAAGTTGATTTAGATTTAGTGAAAGTAGAAGCGGTGCGGACGAGAATGACAAAAAAAACAAATTAAAGAGGTATTACTTAAGGGCAGAACTTAAGTTTAAATAAAGAGTGGTGTCTCGAAATAACGTCGAATATAAATAATATAAATGATAAATAGTGAATAATAATAAATACTAGTTATGATGATGAAGATGATGATAATGATAAAATTAATAGTTAAATAATCTACAGTACAATTTATCTTTCTTTCTGTCGTTTATTCAATTACCTTTCTGAATTACTGAAAAAGGTTCTTTACTGATTTCTGATGTCTTTGTACGTAATTGCGTTATGTTCGATCAAACCTTATGCCTTAAATCAAATGCCCCACGTGCATACTGTGAAAATTTTAATCATAGCATTTGTGGCTAAAAACACAAGTTTTGGTTCGTGTCAAAGTTGCATGGCTCTAATTACTCAAACGAAATACAAGATTTAAGTTCTGTTTTTAGCTGCTTGGCGCAATTATCTTTTTAGGAGCCTTGAAATTGCTGTCCTTTCACAGCTTATTTTGTTAATCCACAACTAATATACAAAACAAACAAATATAGCGGTAGATAAGTGAAAGAAATATCTTCAGTGTCCAAAAATATGGTTCGTATCGTTAAATTGAACTGAGAATTAACTGAAATATCTTGTACATTGCGACATCGATTCGGCTTTTGCAGGTCTAGAAACTTTCATATTATTGTTTGTATGGAGTAACAAAAAAAAACGCACCAATCATCTTTTCAAAACTTGATGAGTTATTTTTAGTTCCATCAAATAGAAAAATTGCCTAAAGGGCAAAACATTAGAATCTTAAGGCTAAGCCAAAACTTTTGATTTGGGAACTCCGAGTAAATTTGACCAACGGCAACAATGCAAAGGCAATGCAAAAGTGAAAAAAAAAACGTCTGACTTGGCCATGGTATTTTGCTAGAGTTGCATGTAAAAATGTATCAGGTCAATCATCTTCAAAACACGAGAACAAGCTACTTTCAAAAGTTATTAATTTAAATTATTGGTTTTTACTCCGTTGCAGAAAAAAATGATAATCAAGTAATACATAACACAGTAAATATTGGTACTGTTAGACCAAAAAAACTATAAGTATAACTCACCAGTTACCACCTTGTAAGGGTGTAGCTATTTGGAAGCGGTAAGGGTAGTATTAAGGCTCGATGATAAATCCAAACTAATTTATATGGACTAACACGTCACAAGCGTACAAATTCTGTTTGCGCCTCCAAACCAACTCTTCGTGTGCGATTCTTGTGGTTTGTTAATCAGCCGTCCTTCGACGTCAAAACACACTGGCAAAATATGCATTTCATTTCGACATACTTGCCACAATTAGTTGTATCAATAAACAGCAGTGAAGATTTTGTAAGCGATAAGAGGGCAGGGATCAGAGACTGTTGACACAAGAACAGAACTGTTTAAATCCTTAATCACGTTCTGTGACAAACGAAAGAAACACGAGCAAAGATATTTACTTTTTGAACCTGTCACAGAAACCGGCTACGACACCCAGTAGATGAAACCAAATATCGTCTTTCAGTCCCAAAATAAAGCTGAAGCTTTTGTATGTATGTATTGCGAAATTTAACTAAAAAATATTTACAACACCCGTTTAATTTTGTAAATCATAACAAAGAAGATAGTATATCAATTCTGAGAAGCAAAAATAGTTCCTAAACGTTCTAGTATTTTCTATATCTTTGTTTTATAATTGTCATGCAAGGAACGTCTAAAAACGTTATTTTAAGTTCTCTCATTTTGATCTACAAATGCTTTAATGGTTATTAACGCAAAACCATCGTAATTTATAAGGCTCTTTTTACAGTTTTCTATGTCAAATCTCTCATTGGTGAAAAGCCATAAAAACTTAAGTTTGCTGGAAATGATTTTTATTATATATTTAAACGATACTTATACTTATAGATGTAAATCCATTTGCGATCTTGAATAACTATTCTTGATGCTAGTAGGAGTGGTGCGTTATTTTTATATGACATACATAATATTTACTGTTAGTGTTTACTGTTTACTATTTACAGCAAACAAAAGAATTTACATATTACGTAACAAAAATGCAACAAGGGCGTGACAATCTTAATTATTTCCTTCTATCTCGGCTACGCTAAACCCTCAATTTGTCATAAACAAAAATTTTCTGGCTAGAATGAAACTACAAACTTAGGCCTTAAAAAAATGAGACCCTCAATTGATGGGTTCAAAAATGTTCAATGTGTTTCAGCAATTTAGAAGCTGATAATTTTTTCAAGGTGTGTTAATTTTTAGTTCTGAAGAAAAGAACCGCCTTTTCGTCCTTTAATGATTGACTGATATATACACCAGCGGAACTTATTTTTTACTGTTAGAAAGGAATAAAGTCAATACGGAATATCAAAGCTATATATAGGTCCAAGAAACTCAGTTAAATTCGCTTAATGAGCGTAATTAAGTCCCGCCTTAATTGGCAAAAACATCCCAATGAAATCAGCATTAATTTTTAGAACTTAGCATTTGTTGTTTTCCTCCACTTTTAACAAAGGGCCTATATAACAAAACGATTTAACTGATTAAATTATATACTCTTTAGGGTCTAGTGGGCGCGGGAAAAAACTGCAGAGAAAATTCAAGAAAATACTTGATCCTTGAATACTGGTATATGTTCCCTAAATCGGAAGTTCAATACACAAGACGTTTGTTTAAACATCCATTTTGATGAAGATATAGGGAAACTATTATTGCCAATCGAGAATCTTTACAGAAAGATAATCAAAAAGCAGATATTTTTAAAAACCCTGAGGGCATCGAGAGATGTTAACAGGCAAAATAAAATTATAAACCCACGACCCTGAATGATTAAGTCTTAATACCTTTTACTGAAGTGCTAAGTTAAGAAAGTAACTACAAATAGATTAAGTAGTAGTGAAAATCATTACGAATAAAGCGTTCAGTATGTTTTGTTGTAACGGTACATGCCTAGAGAGCATAGTTAGATGGTAAGATGTCAGTCTATCGAGTGGGAGGCTCTGCATGGTTGGATTTCCGAACTGGATCTTAAAATAAATGAGGAGAACGTGCTGCCTTTGCTCTGACATCTGCAAATGGTTAGACCTTCGTGTCTTCTCAGTCAGATAAGGACGTTAAACTGTATGTACAGTTTCTCTATCGGGAGACTTAAAAGAGCTCACACACTTGTCGAAAAGAACAGTGTAGTGATCCAGTGTTGTGTTCTGTTTGTTTCATATTAAGGGAATGTTTGAATATATGTAAACCGATATAGCGGACTATATCTAAGACCCTCTACTGCTGAACCCTGTATTCACTGGTTAAGCGCTTTATAAAAGTTGTTTTTATTATTGTCATTATTAATAAAGTTGAAGTTTAAAAACTTGTAGCATTTCAGGGGGAAGGGGTTGCGTTTAAGATCATGGTTACATACATACAGTATCGCTGAAAAGAAAATTCACGAGATTTCGTTTCGTTTTGCAAGGAGATAATTGAATTTTCGAACGAAATTTCGCGACAAAACAAGCCAGAAACGAAAAAATTTCTCGGGACGTTTCTTTTGAGCGATACTGTACATACATATCCTCTTCGAACCAAGAAGTGGAAGACGTACAGACTCTTTTGTTTATCTTGGAGCCACTTTAGACAAGATGGGCGGAACTGAAGCTGACATTAAGAGGCGTCTCTCCTTGGCTCGGGCTGCTTTCGCATCTCTATACATAAAATCTGAAGATCATGGTTGATTTAGAAGTGGAAGACGTACAGACTCTTTTGTTTATCTTGGAGCCACTTTAGACAAGATGGGCGGAACTGAAGCCGACATTAAGAGGCGTCTCTCCTTGGCTCGGGCTGCTTTCGCATCTCTATACATAAAATCTGAAGATCATGGTTGATTTACCATAAATAATGTTTATCTATCATAAGCGCGAAAGTGAGAAATATATAAAAACAGATATTGAATTTCTTTCCTCCATGTTAGTTGGCGTCTTCCAAATTTATTCTTGGATTAAAAACATCACTCTAATATATTTACATTAATTAATCATTCTAGTGTTTTGCTTTTATAATCAAAAGTAGGCAAAATATTGGAGTAATTATTTAGATTATTTCTGAGGAAAAAAATAAAACCCTTCTTTTTTATTCTTTTCCTTTAAGAATAGGTTTTAAATTAAACAAACAAGGGCCACGCTGATTTAGGACACTTCTAAACTTTTTTTGCAAACTTTTCATGTTCAAAAGGGTTGACGGCCAGAATACGCAATCCCAGTGACTGCGTATGCCACTGATGATAGGTATCATAATTATACTTGAATTTTTTTTTTTAAATATATAGTACATGTACAATAATTTTCTCCATTACATGAGATTATGTATTATGATGCATTGTATGGTAAGCCATGGTATTTGGTACAGAATGGTATGATAAAGTGTATTGTGGTATGATATGCCATATGATAAATTGTAGTGTGCTGCACCACACTTACCCTGGGAAGTAGGGTGGGGGAGGCGGAGGGGGAAGTGGTTCTTCTTCCCAGTCCCCTTTCATCTCGTGCGCTCGATCTAAGCTGGAAGAGCAAACCTTATTGAGGGTGTGAATGGGGTTAACCGACTAACGACAAAGGCCGAAAAATATTACTGACTACCGACAAAACGAGGAAAAA
>JAOEHV020078005.1:0-30507 GCA_025447995.2 Isaurus tuberculatus
TACGTACTTAATGTCAGTATTTTAGACCAACTGTTGTTGTTGGAACCAATTTGGAACCCCCCCCCCTCCCCCCCCTTCTAGAAATCCTGGCTACGCCCCTGTGGTAATTAAAAAACGACTGATAAACGATATCTTTGTTTTGTACGCAGGTGCGAATATGAAACTCACAAAAAAAAAATTTCACAAATGTCAGTTGGGCTCGAACCTCTGACCTCTGCAATATTTGTATAACGATCTTACCAACTGCACTATGAAGCCACAGGTCTTGGTAGCAGGTCCAACTTAGGTGGGTTTATCAATGCTACTTAAGAGTGTACAACGATTAATGTGGTAGATTTTCCACAAATGTAATGTAGAAATGACTTGTAAACGATGTCGGTTTTTTTTGGCAGGGAGAGATTATTAAAAAAAATCATAGAATAAACACATTTAATCATTTGATTTTTGTTTGTATAATACACATCCGATATCACGACTCTTTGAATTCTAGTCAGGAATGTTATGTACTACATTATCAGGAAGCCCATGCTAGGAACGTCACGGATTACTGAATTGTCAACAGGCTATCGGTATGAGCCGGGATCCCACGGCCAGAACAAATGATTTCTTCAGCTGAGCATGTCTCATAACCTAATTAGGGAGACTTTGGTTCGAGTCTCGCGCAGGGAAAAAATGTTTCTCGAATAAATGTATTGGAAAGGAAAATTACGCAAATTATGTTTATTCCATAGTCTGTTTAAAAATAGCTCTAATCTGTGCATATAACTCATAGTTTATTTAAAACATAAACAATAAAACGGTTTGCAGATATAACCCAACAATAAAGCAAAAAACAAAACGAGCTACGAGTTCTTTGCTAGAACTACTCTTAAATCAAACTTAAGTAAATAGTTTTTAAAAAAACTATTAAATGCGTAGATGCTCTGACGAAGGGCTCACGCTCGAAACGTCAGCTTCTTCATATTTACGGCGATGATAATTTATTATCAACATTATTTCATAGTTTACTCTTAAATCAGTTTTTAAAACTTATAAACCAATTTAAGGCTTTTATAAGACCTTAAACAAAAACTTAAACAAAAAATAAAAATAATACTCTTAAAATAGCTTAACTACATCTATAAATAGGATTTTATAAGACGTTAAACAAATTAATAACTGCTTATAGTGTCGTGTCTGATTTTCAATCTCCTCATGCAGAAATTGTTATTTTAAAATTTCAAACACCTCTAGTTCCAATTTATTGAGTGAAAACAGTGAAACAAACATAAAAATCAAAACACCACTTTAAGCTAAAAATCTTGTTTGTGCATTATGCTACAGTTGTTTGAAAACAAAATGAGAGTTTAACTGCGGCAGGTATCCAATTTAGAGTCTTAACCTAATATTAATTAATAACCAGACCACTAAACCTTTCACAGCTATAAAAGGCTGTATTTTTATAACCACTGTGTTTTTGGCGCCTTCACTAATGCAGCAAAGTTGTTAGAAAATGTACTGGCAAGTAGTTCATGCAACGTAATGCAAATTAAGGAACGAAACGTACTGCAAATAATTTGTAGTAGTTTGTGAAGGTAAGATGGAACTGTGGGGGAACATTCAGCAGGTCAGATTGTTCATATGCTCATACTTCTTTTGTGGGGGTCTACAGTAAAAACGTTGTGGTTTTTTAGCTGAAACCTGTTCAGTTTTGAACACTTTTTAGTTTATACCTTTTGGGCTTTTACTGTTAAGTTTTGGGTTTTTTTTTTTGTTTATTAGTGATATGAACAAAGCAGCAACTTTTCGTTTGCATTAAATGTTCAGTAGTGAGTTTTTTTTTTATAAAGCACAAGTTGCATTTTGAGCAAAAAAAAACTTTTTTCAACTTTTTAAAACCATATACTTCAGAATAGTATGCACATATAATATTGACAGTCATGTCTGGGTGCTGAGTAACTTAACCTTATAAGTAGCCTTGGCAAACAACTTACAAAATACCCAATTTTTCTTTCTTATTCACTCAAAAAAAAAACTAAAGAAACAAACAAAAATTAAACAAGAAAATATATTTTTGGAAAGCTATCTAGCTAAGTTGTTGCCCATTGGCTAGCTTGCGCTTATCTTCTGTTTTCTACTGTCGAGTGGATGAGAGTCTGTGACTGCCTCTCGACGAGACTCATCTGTCACAATGTAACTCCTAGCAGGAGATTTTACTCTTTTACCGACCTCGTATGAATGTAAAGCTGAGTAAGCTGTGGCAGAGAAGAAAGTCACACAAAGATAAAATCTCATGATTAGCAAAATCCGGGTTCAATCCCCATTAATCCATCGCTATGTTGTACGTAATTACGCACTTTTAGACTTTAGACTGTTAAGGAATTAGTAAATAACATTAACAGTATTAAATAGTATTAGTTACTGGTAGCAAGGGTTTTCAGCGACTTATAGGGCATAAAGGTTACGTTTGTAGCGGACATTATCCCTTAAATCTAACATAAACAATGGTGAGCCTGGTTGTTTTGATTAGTTGCCACTATGCACAGCTGTTTCAGCCTCGTTTGGCCTCGTCAGTATGGAATAGCAAAAAAACAAACTCGGGTGGCCCAACGTAGCATTTAATAAACTACACTCTTTATTGTCTTTAACTCAGCTTTTTTTTTTCTTTATAGACCGAACGTTAAGACAATTCTTTTATTGTGAAGGAAGAGGATAGCACCATCGTGAAAGAAGATGGCAATCACTTCTATAAAAAACTATATAGCTTCATTGAAAAAAGTTATTGAAGCAAAAGATGACAAGATATGGCAACTGGAGACAAGCTTGAAGATCGAGAGAGACATTGGCGACAAGTATGAAGGTCTGTGGCAACTTGAGACTACTCTAAATATCGAGAGAGAAGTTGGAAAAAAATTTGAATTCCTGTTACGTTCAGCACAAGAGAAATATTTTGACGCAGCTTTCGAGCTGGAGATTATAAAGAAGAGCGAAGTTCTCAAATCTCGACAGTATCCAGAAATATGCCAAAAACAGCAAGTTGAAACGAAAGCATTGGAGAAACACGATGAGAGAATTGAGCCGATTAAAGAAAAGGATAAAAAAGTTGAAGAATCCAAAGCGGGAGTAGATGAGGGCAAGGCTAAAAGCGCAGGTGAAGAATTTGAAAAGTGTCAAACTTTGATTGGCGAATTACAACGCCAAATGGAAATATTGGAATCTCAACAGAAAACTAAAGCAGAAAAAGACGCAGAGGAGCAAAGCAAGAAAGACAAACAACTGGAAGAAAAACTATCTGTTATCGCGGAAAAAGAACACAAAATAGCGGAGCTGAAGTCAAAGCTTGATAAGGCAGAAAAAGAAATAGAATCTAAAATTGCCGAGTTTTCTCAAAAAGTGAAGGAACTGACTAAACAGCTAGAATGCCAAAACAAAACTAAAGAAGGAAACAAACCGGAGGAAGAACCGAATAAAACAGAGAAAAAAGAAGAAAAAAACAAAGAGATTAAAGAAAAAGATAAAATAGTTGAAAAGTCACAAACTGCAAAGGATGAAATAAAAAAGAATTCAGACGACAAAACTGACAAAGAACCAAGTGGAAGCAAGAAAGCTCCAGAAGCAGACACTGTTGCAGAATCCAAAGACAAAGGTTCAGATGATGAACTTGAAAAATTTCAACCATTGATTTGCGAGCTGAAACACGATATAGAAATCTTGGAAATCAAAGTGAAAACTAAAGCAGACGAAGCCGCAAACGAGCGAAAAGAAAAAGAAAAACAGGTGGAGGAAAACTTGCTTATTGTCTTAGAAAAAGACACCAAAATTGCAGAGCTTGAAAAATTATCAAAACAGCTTGAGTTGAAATTCAGCAACAAACTGCAGGAACAAACAAGTCAGTTGGAAAACCAAGATAAGCAGAAGGAAATTATACAAATGGAACTAGACGAAGAGAAGAAACGTTCAGAAAAACTTCAAGAGGAAGTTGATAAATTAAAAGCGGAAGTGAATGCAAAAGATTTGGAATTAAAAGAAATGGATAAAATGGTGAAGTCGCTCGAAAACGAAAAACTTCAAACTGCTGGAATGGGAAACAAAATGGCAACAAAAGAGATGGAGTGTGAATTTTTGCAACATGAATTGAAAAATAAAAACGCTGTGGTGGAATCACAGAGCGAGAAAATAAAGGAATTAGAAGAGTCTCTTCTCGAGAAGGAAGCGAAAATTGAGATACTGAACAAGAAAGTAGAAGAGCTCCAAAAGGCAAAGGATAAAGGAGAGAATCGTATGAAGCAGCTTGAGACGGTCGCCAAACACATTTCTTTCGCACTACAGTTTGAAGGAAAATCCTCAATGGATGAAGATGATTAAAGGAAAACAAAGATCAGAATGAATCAGTAACAAAAACAATGAGACAATTTGGTTTATATTAAAAACGCTTTAAGCATTTATAAAGATATGGTTTTCAAGTATTTTAGTAAAAAACAGTTCTTGTAGCATAAAGAGACTGAAAAAGATTCTTTGTTTGATCATTAATAACTGACAATTAATAATTGTCAGTTAAAGAACACTTTTTGATGTTTAACTATCTCAAAGAACAGTACTTTAAACTAATTAGAACAGTTTACCTAAGCAGCTTTAATATTACTATTATTATTATTACCTTTGTTATTTTTATTAATCTTTTTATCTAATTATTATACTGTATCACAAAGTCAGCACGACTATAGATATATGGAGTGACTGCTCTCCATCGTACCTAGAATACTGAAAATATTACTGTAGATACCATTTTTATTATCATTTAAATTGGTTTTCGCACCCTATTATTATTGTTCTATTATCATAATTATTATATCTTATTAACAATATGAAGCTGTGTTTTGAGTCAGGAAACCGAACAACAGAGGCTTGTTTTCACATCTCTTGCTACCTTTCAACAGTTCTTGCCGTTCAATAGGTAACGATTTTTCTCCCTCCTTAGAATCGACCTTCACGCCAAAACCTGTGCCTTCGACCGCTTAAACATTAGCCTCTGGCTAGGGAGATTGGGCAACCACTCCCTGCGCGTACAGACGTTAAATAAAGTATTTATTATTAGTATTGTTATTATTATTATTATTATTATTATTATTAGGGCAGCAGCAGCAGCAGTAATAGTAGTAGTAGTAGTAGTAGTAGTAGTAGTAGTAGTAGTAGTAGTAGTAGTAGTAGTAGTAGTAGTAGTAGTAGTAATAGTAGTAATAGTAGTAGTAGTAGTAGTAGTAGTAGTAGTAGTAGAAGTAGTAGTAGTAATAGTAGTAGTAGTAGTAGTAGCAGTAGTAGTAATAGAAGCATTATTAGTAGTATTCTGAGTATAGTTTTCAATTTTCTCAAACTCTTTCTTGTCTATCAGTATGTTGTTGATGTTCTTGTTATATCATCATTATTATTATTATTATTATTATTATTATCATTATCATTATTGTTATTGTTGTTGTTATCATTAATGGTGATTAAGTGGATAAATAAAATTACCTAGTTTGTTTGACGTAAATCTAAGTTGGATCAAGTGAGAAATAATGAGGAACTGCGCGTAGGTATTTAAAACTATCTAGGACTGCAGTTAGTGCGCCAAGTGAGAAAAAATTATCTGGGTATAAGACGAAACGTAGACGACCACAAAAGATAACTTTTCAGGCAAGCGTGAAAGACATGAACGAAAAGGAATTTACAAAAAGTAGGAGGAAAAACGCTTTTCAATTGAAAAATAGTGCAGAAGCAAAATCCTTGTGCTAAAAACAAAGACCAGACATGACACGAGAATTGAAGTGCAAAAAATCTATTTTTTTTCTGCAGTATTCAACATTTCAACATCAGAGGCAAAGTACATCTTGGTAATTAAAAACTTAAAAAAAGTTTAGAGAAGTGTAGGACGTTAAGATGACTCAGTCACTTGGCCACGGATGATTGACAACGCGGCGATGTTTTGAATTCTCTCAACACTTCGCTTCATTCATGATTGGCGTAACTGCAAGGCCGGCGGAGCACGGGGAGGGAAGGAGGGAGGGGGGCACAGGGCAGGCGCCAGTTCTCCCCCCCCCCCCAATTTTAAAGACTTTTTTTTTTCAGCGAGCCGAATTTCGCCCAAAAAACTAAAGCGTAAGCCAACAAAAACTACTTAAAACTATTCCCACAATATGCATAGTTGTCATTTCAGAGGGTATAGTTTGCCAAAACTTGCATGTACCCAAACCCCTGGAGGGTTGCGCCTTTGGCGCACGCTAAACTATCTCTCCTCTCCCCCCCCCCCCCTCCTTCTTCCTTCCAGGCCCCCTATTCCCCAATCTCCGTGAGCTTCAGCCGCCCCTGAGATGAGATGGGATCTAAACAGAGAACCTTTGTAGATATCGTGAAAAACAACACTAGCACAAGAAACCTAAAAACCGGAGTTCAGTTGACCTTGGCCGCATTGAAAAAAACGTCTGACTGTTAGCTAGGCCATGCTGACGAGGCGAAAAAACGCCGAGACAGCAATCCATGATTGCTAGCGACAGGCTCACTTGTTTATTGGATTACTCAATTTAAAAAGTTTCCAAGTATGTTAGATCTTAAATGTTACAGTCCCTAACTTACTCATACAAGCAATGGGGAAATGTGCCGTCTGTTTCTTTGCTGCATTAACCTTCTGGTTTTATTTTCAAAGTTTCTTTGCCATTATTTCACACAACACTTCTACTGAAAAAACCTTCGTCAGAGGAAGTCAAATGCTACTATGTATATAGATATTAAGAAAGGCATTCGGTGAAAAATTCAGCTTCTTAGGCCCAGCTTCAAACGTCGATCTGTACATGTGCTAAACCAAATTATTAAAATGTAGAGACAACTGAAAAGACAGTACACGAAATGCCGTGCTACGTAGGATCTGTGAAGATCTATCAGTCATATATACTTATTAAAACTGCACAAAAAGAAACAAAAACATATTCAAACTACATATAGCTAAAGCTAGTCTTGGCAGGTTAAATTTACAAAAATTTTTAAACTAACATAAGTATAAATTATTGTATTAATATATATCTGTTATTATGATGAAATAAAATATAGAAATACAAAACTGTTGAATGTTGGTTCACTGACCAGCTTTTCTTTCTCGTAGTATATCAGTCATTTATTCACCAGTTTTGTATTTCTAATTATTAAGTTCGACGTATGAATCAATTAGGATTGACACTTTTGTCACTTTCGTCTCTGCCGTTCTGTTCAACTGAGCTTGTTTGAACGTAATTGCTTGCGTCGGCCCGAATATAGGTATTAGGTTCGGCACACGTAAAGATCGACGCTAGAACTGGGCACTACTTACGGCGATCGATAATCGAAACATTTCAACCTTTGTGTTATCAAACCACGCGCCACAGATATTAAGATATTGTCAATAGAGTTTAAAACAGAGACCAAAAACTAGCGTCTTGGAAGTGTAAATTAAGGTTATGATCCAAACAAACACTGTATATATTCAAAAACGTTTCATTATAATTTCGTTTTTCTTTAGAAATCATGTTTATGCAGCATGCAACTTTTCTTAAGTCAATTGCATTTTTTTTAATTCTTTTTTTTGTTTTTGTTTTGCCTTCTTTTTGGTTATACTATAAGTATTTGTACGGCGTTTGTTTGCCTTCCTACCACAAGATCCCAGGTTCGATCCTCTGTTCCTCCAAAATTGGAACATTTGTGTGACCTTCGATGTAACATCACGATGGAAAGTCTTAGATGGGACTTTAAACACACTCTTCAAGAAGAACTGCAGGTTCATATGTGGCAATTATAGGGGCATCACATTACTAGCAATGGTGGGAAAACGATTTGCTCGGGTAATATTGAACAGAATCTGGCCTCATGTAGAAAAACTTCTTCCAGAGGCCCAGTACAGTTTTCGTGGTTGTCGCTCAACAAATGACATGATGTTTGCCCTCCGACAACTCCTGGAGAAATGCCGCGAACAACATCAAGAGCTCCATGTCCTCTTCGTTGATTTGGTGAAAGCCTTCGACACAGATAACAGGCAACTCATGTGGGGTCTACTTCTCATAATCGGCATTCCAGCAAAAGTTGTAACTATCATCAGCAGCTTCCATGATGGAATGCAGGCCAGAATCCCTATTTGGCGGCGAGTTCACCGAGCCCTTTGAGGTCTCAGCTGGACTAAGACAGGGCTGCATACTAGCACCAACCCTATTTGTCCTGTTTTTCACTCTTGTGTTGCGCCATGCTTTCAAAGACTTGCCAGACTTCGGGGTGAAGATACACCACAAACAAGACGGTAACCTGTTCAACACAAGACGGCTGAAAAACAAGTCGACTTAGATTGCCACCATAGGAGAACTCCTATATGCAGATGATGTAGCCTGTGTAGACCACAATGCCACAAATCTCCAGACAGCCTCGACATCTCTAAATGAAGCCTGTCTCGGCTGGGGATTAACCATCAGCAAGACAAAAACTGAAATGCTACACACCAACTGCCCAGACCCCCCATAACAATTGATGAACACCAGCTAAGACGTGTCCATAAATTCACATACCTAGGGGGTGTAATGAGTGACGACGCTTTGCTAGATCCTGAGATCAGTAGACGTATTTCTCGAGCTGCAGGGACTTACAAGTCATTGTCTGACAGATGCTGGAACCGCTCCGGCCTGTCAATCTCCACCAAGCTGACTGTCTATAAGGCAACAGTACTCCCTACACTCCTGTACGGCAGTGAGACTTGGGCCACACTCGCAATCCACACACACAGTTTCGAGACGTTCTACCAAAGGATCATGAAGATCAAGTGGTGGCTCCGCATCTCAAACAATGAAGTCCTGAAAAGAGCCAAGTCAACTACCATCGAGACGATGCTCCGAGGAAACAGCCTGCGCTGGCTGGGTCACGTATCCAGGATGAAAGACCATCGTATCCCAAAACAGTTACTGTTCGGCAAACTGGCCAGAGGAACCCGTGATTGTGGCCGCCCCCGTAAACGTTGGAAGGACTGCGCGAAGGATGATCTGAAGTCTTTCAACAGTGACTACAACTCGTGGTACAGTGAAACACAAGACCGTGCGAGATGGCGACAAAACGTCAGGGAAGGCAAGGCCTTTTCAGAGCAACAACTCATCAATCATGCTGAAAGACGCCGTCAGAAGCCACACGAAGTTAGAGCCCCCCATTGTCAAAACTTACAGGAATTGGACTGATTGATTGTGTGACCTTTTCTGCCAAAGCTTACTCAGCTTTCCATCCTTACGAGGTCGGTAAATGAGTACCAGATTCAAATGGGAGTTAACCTGTGATGGATTAGTGTCCCGTCCAGGGGGAGTCAGAGACTCTCATCCACTAAACACTACGGAAAACGAGATAAGAGCCGGCCCCATGGGCCACACTATGCATGGAAAAGGATTATAAGCACTTTTTTTCGACCCTTTGATTACAGTTAAATCATTTATTTATCAAAACATTGTATTCAAAATAGTTTTGAATTAATTCATCCTCAAGGAGTTAATCTTGTAGTTGTTTTTAATGAATGAATCCATTTATTGAAGGTGCAGCTAATTATAACCGCGGCTAAAAGCCGGTAATGTAAAGCATAATTTTCGTCTAATTTAGAAAGTGGGTTTTTTTGCAGCATAGTACAGCACTACGAGTTGAGAATTTAGAAACAACATTGCTAGAGTTTTAAAAAAAACGTGCCAGCAGTATAAGACATTAGGATTATTTAAAAACGTGTTTTACTAATGAGTTACTTTCCTATTTTCTTCCATAATCCTTAATGCGAAATTGAAGATTTGAAGAAAAACTCATTTCCACAAAAATTAACAAATTTCAAAAATGCATTTTTTTGTGCATATATCTAGGAACGTTTAGGTTTTGTGAAAAATCAACTAGTAAGGTATTTTTAACGTGGAGGATAGTACAGGAGATGAAGCCTAGGCTAGAGCTTTGTGTCCCCTCCCCCCCCCCTTTCCTAAATTCCTTGATCTGTGCCTGATATTTTTTCGAGTGTTTTCTATTAAAAAGTAAACAAATTTTACGTGTACAACTTATCTTTTAATAAATTGAAAACAAAAGCAAATTTAAATATAAGAAAACCGCAATTTTTAAAACTAGGGATTAAAATTTTTAAAACTAGGGATTACCTTATTTTCCAGTTCTAAGTGTCTTGAACTAGAGTCGTTTTCTTTTTTAAACTTTACTTTTAAATTCTTGGTGGAAACGCAAATAATCACGAGAGGGGAGAAGCGAAAAGAATTGAGTGAAAAAATAATACCTCTTACATGTAATCTTTGACAGGCTAAAAAGCGCTGAACAGTTTATTTCTGCATTTAAAAGTAGCTTGATAGAAAAAAAAAGTTGTTGTTTTAGCCGTTGCTGGTACCAAATGTTGCGTCATCATTTATTTTTGATTAATTGTGTCTATGAAGTCATGTTTATAGACGCGTATCCTTCAAAAGCTATATAATGCTGTTTGTTAATTTCCAGTGCTTTCAAGTCTTCGCTGATGAGGCAAAACCACTCGGCAATTTATTTGACAGGTTGTTAACTCTAGGTTATTCAAAATGAGGAACAAAGTTGCCAATAAGTAACTTGTGAGGGAATCAAGGTAAGATAAAATTGAAAATACTGTTCAAAAGGTGGTTTGTTCATTTGTTTATACCACTCTCCTTAGGTTTTTACGGTAAATTTGCTTTGATATATGACATGAAGTTCATAGTTCTTAGTTCAGTAAATCCTATACTGGTGTTGTTGTATCTCATATTCTTGGAATAATTATGAAATTCTTCGGAAAAGGAAAGTTAGTTTTAAAATAAATGCAATAAAAATGTTTCGAATTGAACTTGCACATATGGGTTTTTCATAGGTCCAAAAAAAATTCTGTTTTCGCAAATGCAACTTGAGTTTTTCAAATCACGTACATGAAAGGATTTTAAAGTAAAGCGTGCTCCTCGGTCGAACGAAGACTCTTTCTTCATAAAGGGCAAGTTTACATATACAAAACATTTAGAGTTTTTCGATTTTAACCACTTTCATTTATTTAACTATAGAGAAGAAAAAATAAATAAAAATACACTTGAGAGACATTGTTTAAGTAAAAGGAACTGAACTTGCTGCAGAAGATTGAGTTTTGGACCAAATTGTTTCAAAATGAATATCATATTAGCTTTTTTAAAAAAGAAAGTATTGAAAGCAAAACAAAGCAAAACAGTTTTCTCTTTTTGGGAAACTTAACCAGCGACTGAAACTGAAAGACATGAAGGGCTCGGAACTCAGGACCTTAAAGTCTGTTTACTCTATCAGCTCACACGACTGACAATGGAAGGGCTGTGATTGATTTAAAAAACTTTTGATATTACAGTAAGTAAATAAGGTTTTTGTTTATTTACAGTTTCATATAAAAAACGAGTTTTCTTTGTTTTGTTTCTGCAACGCATCTATCTTTCAACAAGCAAACTTCCATAAATGGCAGCTGAACAAGATTTCGTTGATCATGGAGCGAAGCGTTTCCACACTTTTCATCAGAATATCAAAAAATTACTTTTTTTCCCCAACAATCGATGCTTGCGTAACTTGATCTGAAAACTTAGGAGTCTTGGAGAATATTCAATAAATGAAAACATCGCTTCGCTTTGTGGTTAGCTGGCATGTTTAAGCGCGCATTTTTTTTACTGCTTTAATAAACAAACTGTTTAAATTATTAAACTAGCTTTTACATATTTCTTTTTCTCTAGACACCAAAGCCTAAGACGAAAAGTAAATAGTTCCAAAGTGAACGAAAAAGATAATAAAATCAGTGCGTTGGATACGGACAATTTGGAGAACAAAATGAATGACACTTCTGTCCAAAACCACATAGCTGCGTTGAAAAAAGCGATTGAGGCAAAAGATGAAAGGATAGGACAATTGGAGACTAGCTTGAAAATCGAGAGAGAAATTGAAGACAAATTTGAGGTCCTATGGAAACTCGAAACCAGTTTGAATTTCGAGAGAGAACTTGGAGATAAATTTGAATTGCTGTTACAATCTGCTCAAGACAGGTATTTAGAAGCAGCCTTCGAACTGGAGATTGTAAGAATGAGTGAAAATTTCAAAACTCGACAATTAGCAAAAGGTCAAGCAATTGGCCACAGATGGCAAGAAAGAAACAAGGAAACAGCGAAACACGAAGGAAGAACTGAACTGATCAAAGAAAGCGAGAAAGTAGTCGAAGAGTCAAAAGATGTAATTAATGAAATAAAAAAACAGTTGGAAGCTCAAAATAACGAACTTGGTGAAAGCAAGAAATCTCCTGAGGAGATTATACAAACACAAAATAAACTTGTAGCTGCTTGTATAGATGAACTACAAAAGTTTCAAGCGTTGATTAGCGAATTGCAACACCAAATAGATATCTTAGAAAACGAAGCAAGAGTTATAGCGGACGAAGCCGAAGAGGAGCGATACGAGAAAGAAAAACAGCTGGAAGAAAAATCATCTGTTATCGCAGAAAAAGAAATGAAAATAACGGAGCTTGAAATGAAACTCGAGGCGGCAAAAGACATGGAATCAGAAATCGAAGCTTATTCTCAAAAGATGCAGGAACTGACAAAACAGTTAGAAAGCCAGAACAAACAAAAAGAATTTGAAGAAAAGAAAGAAAATGAAAATGAAGTTGAATATGAGAACAAGACAATTAAGAGACACGATGAGAGCAACGAAGAGACTCGGGAAAAGATCAAGGTAAATGAATTGTCAGATACTGCAATAAATGAACTCAAAAAAGCATTGGAAGAAGCAACTGCTGTGGCAGAGAACGAAAGAAAACGTGCAGCCGCTTCTATCGATGAACTTGAAAAATGCAAAACTTTAATTTGCAAGTTACAACACAAAACAGAAATCTTGGAAACTGAAGTCAAAACTAAGGCAGAGATTGCTGCAGAAGAGCTAAACAAGAAAGAAAAACAGCTTGAAGAAAAACTATCTGTCATCAAAGAAAAAGAAAACAAAATAGCAAAGCTGGAAGAGTTACAAAAGAAGCTTGAGTTAAATTTCGGTAACAAACTACAAGAACTGACCACACAGTTAGAAAACCAAAAGAAGCAAAAAATACTTGTTCAAAAGAAGCTTGAGGAAGAGAGGAAAAATTCAAAAGAACTTCAAGCGGCAATTGATAATTTGAAAGCAGAAATGCGTGCAAAAGATTTAGAATTACAAAAGCTGGATCAATTATCCAAGATGGTAGAAGACCATAAGCTTCAAAACAATGATTTAAAAAACAAAATAAAAGCAAAAGAAATGGAGTGTGAAGATTTAGATTGGCAACTGCAAAACAAAAGCACGGTAATTAAATCTCAAACGGAAAAAATAGAATTTTTAGAACAGTCTGTTTTCGAGAAGGAAAAGTTTAACGAGAGATTGAACGAGAAACTAGAGGAGCTTGAAATCGCAAAGAATGGAGGAGAAAGTCGTTTGAAACAGCTTGAGAAAGTCACACAGCAAATTTCCATGGTTCTACAGGAAAGCAAATGACGGAAAAGAACCACTAATGGAAAATGAAAAAAAAAAGTATTCAAGATTAGGAAAATGAGTTGAATCAAGCAACTCGATTAGCTACAAGAAAAAAAATGAACCTAAGTTGAAGGAAAGCTAAGGAGGTAGTGAACAAGTTCTTTCACAAAAAAAAAATTGCAAAAATAGCTGCTTAATAGATACATCAAGCCCAATTTGCTAATAACATTTTTCTGCTTATTTCGAAATCCTTAATCAGAAGTTATTATTAGATAACTTCCTATTCTTTTAAAGACGAAAGCATAGAATAAGTTGGTTATTTAACGATTCCCATGAAATACTATGAAAAATGGCACTTTCCAAATGTATATTCTTTATATGACAAAGGAAGAACTACTATTCTTGTCTTACAATGTCGCGCTTTTTCTGTATGTTTTACATGTTTTACAAAAACATATCAGACAAAAAGTTCCAATTATATTCAACTTGAAGAAATTGTACCGACTTTGAGTTACTTAAAACTTAAAACACTCCGGCGTTATTACTCAAAATTCTTTTTATTTTAAAGGTGCCAAATTATTTGATGAAAGGAATTAAAAAACATAAACAAGTTATGATGCCACATTTCAAACGATCTTAGTTTAAGGATTTATTTATCACTAAGAAGACTATGTACATCTTGGATAAAACTTTTACCTTTTGGGACACATCTAACTGTATTTAACTTTAAGTTTATTATTGTTACTCTTTTATTGATCTATCATTAATATTATCACAATTACTATTATCATATTATTATTACTAATAATATCGACTAAAAGCTAACAGAAAAATGTTTATTCATTGCTGGTATTGTGACCATATTTGTCGCGCGACTATAACCAATGTCGTTCGTTATGGAAGAATCATCGTGGTTATCTAAAAGCCCAGCTATTAAGAGAGATGCACTAATATCGTAGAGGTCACGGGTTCCTATCTTGGTTGAAGCCTGAACTTTTTCCAAGCTTCTATTTTGCAATAAATTAAACTGCGTACATAAACGCAGTAATAATCGTCAACCTCGTTCCCAGGGTCCACTACTCCGAGTAGGAGAGGACCCTGGGAACGAGGTTGAGTACTCGTTTCATAATGTTACTATTCGGGGCGATTCGTAATCTTAACATATAGAAGACCTAACTAAGGTTTCAACAAACTTAAAAACCCAAACTGAAAGCACTTTGGGGAGCTTAGAGACGAGGTGGTGGGTGAAGTTTGGTTCAAGTTTGCAGTCAGGGCTACACTTGATCTTCTTGCTTGCCTTCATCGAGCATGTTGCGCGCAAAAACCAGAGTGCAATGCGCTCTGAGGGAGTGGTCTTTTAATGTTGACCAAATTATCTTGTTGAAAGTTAGTATTATTTATTAACAATATAAATCTTAATTAAAGAATGAACGAATAAAGAGTTGTTGTTGTGAGACATGACCAAGTTCCATTTGATAACTTGTTTCTCAGTTCTTGGGTCAAAGACAATGTTAGGCTTCGTTAGTTCACTGCTATTTGCAGAATTTACAACATACAGTTTTAAGAGAATGGCAAGGGAAACGAAAAAAATTAATTCTCGTTTGAACATGGACAGACTGCTGGTATAGCTATAGTACTCATAGAGAATCAAATGTGCACCACATCAACTTTTCTGGTTTCCGTGCAACTGGTAAAGATCACTTGTTTGTTATTAAACCTATCCTTTACAAGTATTGGTAGCACATACGTATTAATATCAATAACTTGCAGCCACTAATATGGGCACTAAGGTCACATTGTATAGCTATCTTATCATTGTTATTGGTCAGGTAAACACCTTTTACTGTACGAAGTATACTTTTATCGACAGCAGTGAGCTAGGCCAGAGTTTGCAGATAAATATTTTTTGTTGTTCTCGTTGTGCTAGCACAGTTGGTAAAGTCTCTGCCTTCCAGATTTCCAGGAAACAATCCTAGTGTCAAAAGGCAAAATTCTATAATAAGTTGGAACTTTTATTTGAGTTCTTTTATTTCATCTTGCGCGTCGGTTCATATTTAATAGTTTTTGTTGGCAATCAGTGTCCATTGCTTTACATCTCTTTTGTTACGTGTACCCTATTTGTCCAGTCTTTGTTTGCAGTTCTATATGATGAAGCGCAATCACGTTTTCTACGCATGCCTCTCTCATTTGTAACCAACTGTTAGAAACACGTGCGGTCCCTGCTCTGGTCAAGGCTGTGAGTAGAAGTCAGGATTATAGTCGGAAAACCGGCTACTCTACCGATGGAAACCACAATCAAGGCTAGAGTAGGGACACCAGAGTTATTGCCCATTACATACTACTTATTAACCGAGAGTGAGGTCGTTACGAGGAAATCTTAGACAGAGTCCTTGTTGTAATGACTGAGCGATAGTGAGGTCATTGAAACACGACAGAGGAGATTTTCCTGTAATGACCGAACGGACGAGGTTAATAAGATATTTATTTCATGGTCTTTAGTCTATTTTCGGAAGATACGGAAAAAACATAGGAAGTTAATTTCCATGTCCACTTGCTCGCGCGCACTCATTTCAAACGATGTTCATTCAGCCGAATCGGCAGTCGTCACAAAAAAAATGTCATAATGACCGGTCTTTACAGGGAAATCTCGCCCTCCCAACAGCCAATCAGATTGCAGGAAATTATCTAGTCATATAATAAAACAAAAGAAAACCTTCGTTGCAGTTGGCTCAAAGCCCTGCTCTTCCAAGATTTGAACATCTGTATTCTCTTCGAATTTTTTGGCGCAAAATTCTATCCTTACGAGGAAGTTAAAATGAGTAACAGCTTCTGCTGTGAGCTAACTGAGATGTTAAAGAGACACTTGTTCGCTTAATACTATAGAAATTCAGGACATAAGCGCTAGCTCCATTGAGTCCCAGGCTCGTAAAAGGATCAAACTTAGCGACGCAGTAAATCATAAGTGGTCGTAAACAAATGTACCTGTAGTAGAATTTCTAATTTTTACCTCACACGTCTTAAACCCTGGAATCATAGTTAGTGTTGAAACGCTAAATTTTTAAATTTTACAAACAATTGAATATTCAGAATCTTAATTAATGTCACTGGGTTATCAAAAAAGATAGGATTTCGAGAAAAATTGGATGGACAATTTGTTTTGGTATAGTGTGTGCAAACTTTCCAAAAGGAAAATGACGGGTCTACTCGAGTTAACGGTAAACTTCTGAAAATAAAATTAAATTAGATCTAAGAAACTCAGCCAATTTAAAATTGCGATGCTCGGGTTTGAAATGGTTCCAGAATTCATTCGAAGTTGTTCACTCTTCCAAATTACTTTTGATTAAACCCCTACGATGTAGGTTTACTCTTGCTTCTGTTTTTCATCGTATAGATAACGAAACAAATGTTCAGCAACTCCATGAGATTTTCTTCCTCAAGCAAGCGTCGTAGAGTTCAAGGCCAAGGGGAGCAAGCCAGCATGAAACATTAATGCCATTCCACGTTTTTTTTTGACGGACTAAAACGCGCTTAATGGACAAATTTTGTTTGTGCACTGATCAACACTTTCTCGAAAAACATAATGTGGCAGGTAGCTACGACAGGTACCCAATTTAAAGTCATCGTTTATTCATGGTTAATCATCAACCTACGTGAAGACACTAATCTTTTTGAAGCTTTATGCTCGTGTTCTAAGGTCTTCAATTCTTCGGAAAAATTATTAAGAAGACTCCTGACAAGAAGTTCATCAATGATATTTAAAGTGGTGGTAAAAACTGCAAACTTTTTACAGTAGCTTGTGAAGGAAATAAGGTAAGATGAAATTGAAGCAACTATTTGACTGGCAGTTCATTCAAACGTTTGTACCGCTCCCTTCCGCTTAATAAAAAAGTGATTTGCGACATTGAACCAGTACGGTTCAGAAAATGCTCTAAGACTACTATGTAATTCAAACAAAGCTCCCACTAAAGTGTGTTACAGTTACCACATTGTTTCGTTATGTTTTGTCCCGATAAACCCAACGCAGGCTTGTTTACCATCAACAAACTGTTGGTAATTTACCGCTAAGTTATACATAAAAACTAAAAGTGAGGGATTAAGATATTAACAACAATACTTCATCAGCATTAAATACATTAGTTATTAAACACATGCAAATTTTGGCGTTAATTCTCAAGTTAAATGAAATCGCGACACAGAATTTTTATTTGAGAGCAAACAACAAGTTGAAAAAAGCGAACTCACTTTAGGGATATGAGATTTACACAAAGATTGCCGTTTTCTGGCAGTTTCTATCGAAAAAACAAAATCTGTGAATCAGAAAAAGAGGTAACGTTTCATTGCATGTTTGTTTCAAAATATTCTTTGTTCGATTTTGACTTTTTATATTTATTTTTAATCACTATTTCGTTTTCTTTACTACTTTTTATGTTCCATAATTATCCATGATATAAATCTCATTATTTTGTATCCGAATAAAGTCAAAGGCTGCGAAAACTTCAGTTCAGCTTACAACCAGTCAGCAAGATTCATTCAAAAATATTGTTTTGGTTCTCTCTGTCTGAACGCTCTTTTAAATAATGTTTGTCTTGCATGTAAATCATAACAACAGGTTTTGACGCTGAAAGACTTATTTTCCTTTGACCGGTAAACTCAAATGAATTCTGTTGAGAGCTTATTTTTATATAACAATGATGCTTAAAATTATACCTCAATTTTATAATAACGTTTAGTTTTTTAACTGAGGTTAAATTTTTCTAAATATTATGAGGATCTCAGAATAAATGTTCATTAACACTAGATTCGCGATTAAGAAAAAATTCTAGTATTTGCGGACCGCACGGACATATTATTTAAAGATAAACAAAAAGAACAAATTTTTCAGGTACATGTAACTGCACTGAAATATCGCTTGCAGCAAAAATGTAATTTTACAAGTACAATTCAGTTATCAAAGATATTCATACGAAAATTTGGCAAGACACAAATTGTTTTTACGAAAATCATTATCGTTATATGTATATTTTTCAGTGTTAATATAGTCAATAAAAGCTTTTACACATATATTTTTTTAAGTATAAAGACAAACACTGCAAAAAAAATGGTGAACCGCTATACAGAAAATTTATTCCTCTTATTGGAGGCGACACAAATATTGAGCTTAATTTATTTCAGCAATTTCATGTCGGTATGACTTAAAAAGCTATTTGTTCGTCAACTTCGATGCCGATCTAAACTCGACACGGCTTAAATTATTCACTTGCAAAAACTAACTTTTTCATTTGAATGTGTTATGAATTTTTAATGTATAAAAGGGGCGATACTATCCGCACTCTGATTGGCTTATGTTCTATTTTCTAATTAAACACCTTGAGGACGCTTGGACAGCAAGTAGATATGTTAATTTTAGGTTCTCTTATCACATAGACTATTGGAAATCCGCATTTTGATTGGCTGCTCTATATCATCTCATATCCAACAAGCACGAATGGAATAATTTTTTTATTAAATTTCATGAGCTTTCCAAGCCCTCCGATACTTGAAAATGACAATATACTTGAAACTTTCGCCTCCCGCACAAATTTTTCAGCTTGGTAATACTTTACACAGTCAGTTTCCATATATGGTCATTCAGTATATGAGCTGATAGCCGAGATTGAATGAACCAATCAGAACGCTAGTAACGCAATATTTGAGGCTGATATTTTAATAAACTATATTATTACTACAACTGGAATTACTGAACAAATTACGCTTATCTACTTCTTGTTTTTAGGCCCAAATACTCTTACGGTAAGGAAATAATTTCACTATGAGCGAAGAAGAGAACCCAGTCAGCGAGCTCAGTTCGAGCGATTTTATCGAGATGGCAAGAACTTCCATGGAGAACCAACTAACTGAGTTGAGAAACTTAGTTGAAGAGAAAGATGAAAAAATTTGGCAGCTAGAAACTAGTTTGGAAATCGAGAGAGATATTGGAGACAAAGTCGAAGATCTTCTCAAAACTGAACAGGAAAGATATTTAGATGCCACCAGAGCGCTTGAAATTATAAGGAAGAGCGAAATTATCAAAACTCGACAACTTGCTAAATGTCAAGAAATGATTCGAAAACTGCAAGCTGAAAAGGGTGTATTTGAGAAAAATGAAGATGGGGCTCAGCCGATTTTAGGGGAAAAAGAAAGCATGATAGAAGAATCAAAACATGCTATCGAGGACATGAAAAAGGAATTGGACAATCGAAATAAAGAATTAATTGAAAGCAAAATCGCTCTGGAAGAAGTGTCTGTTGTGGCGGAATCTGCGAGAAAGCGTGCTGCAGTTTGTACAAATGAACTTCAAAAGTGCCAAAACCTTACTGGTGAATTGAAACATCAAATTGAAATCTTAGAGACTGAAGCAAAAAAGAAGGTAAAGGAGCCTATGAATGACCGTAACAAAAAAGAGAAACAACAACTTGAAGAAAAAATACCTGTTTTCGTGTTAGAGGAATACGAGCTAGCGGAGCTTGAAAAATTATCAAGAGAACTAGAATTAGAATTCAACAAGGCAGCATTAGACATAGAAACTGGAAATATCGCGGATTCGGATACACTGCAGGAACTGAGTAAACATTTAATAGAAAACCAAGACAAACTTACACAAAATATTCCAGAAATAGAAGAAGAAATATTTTCAGAAACACTTCAAGAAGAATTTGATGCATTGAGTACAAAACCACCGGACAATGTTAGCTTAGATGATTTTGATGAAAAGATAACTTGTGTCTCCGCAGAAGACCAGATAGCTTTGTTGAAAAAAGAGATTAAGAATAAAGATGAAAAAATACAGCAAATTAGAACTAGCCTGAAAATCGAAAAAGAAACGGGCGAAAAACTTGAAGAGATGTTAAAATCTGCACAGGAAAGATACTTACAAGCAGTCGACGCACTTGAGATTCTAAAGAAAAGAGAAAATGATCAAAATGAACAACTGCATCAAGTTCAAGACATGGTTAAAAAACTACAAGAAGAAAATAAAGAATTAATGAAACATGATGAGAGATATGAATTATTTAAAGAAACTGAAGATAAGGTAATCGAAGAGTCAAAAAATGCAATAGAAGAACTTAAACAGCAGTTGGAAAAACAAAGAAAAGAACTAATTGAAACCAAAAAAGCTGTAGAAGAAGTGACTGCTGTAGCAGAGTCAGAAAGTAAACGTGCCGTCGATTGTATCAATAAGCTTGAAAATTTTGAAATCTTGATTGGAGAATTGCAGCACCAAATAGAAATCTTGGAAACTGAGCTGAAAATTAAAACAGAAGAAGCTACAGACGAGCGGAACGAGAAAGAAAAACAACTGGAAGAAAAATTATCTGTTATCATAGAAAAAGACAACAAATTAAGGGAGCTTGAAGATTTACTAAAAAAGCTTGAGTTGAACTTCGCAGAGGAGCATAACGATAAAGAAAAACAACTGAAAGAAATTTTACCTGTTGTCGAAAAGAAAGAAAGGTTAATAGCGGAGCTTGAGTCAAAGCTTCGTATGGCAGAAAAAGACAAGGAATCTGACATCGCCGAGTGCTCCCATAAACTGCAGGAAATGAACACACAGTTAGAAAATAGAGAGAAGCAAAAGGAACAGAAAGAAAAGGAACTAAAGGAACAGCAGAAAAAATCAAAAGAACTACAAGAGGAAATTGATAGATTATGGTCGAATTTGAATGCAAAAGATTGGGAATTAAAGGAGCTCGATCAAACGTCCAAATTGCTTGAAAACCAAGAACGTCACACCGATGAACTAGAAAACAAATTAAAAATGTTCGATACGGCAAATGAAAATTTACAAAAGCAACTAGAAAACAAAAACACTGTAATTGAATCTCAAATAGATAAAATAGACAGCTTAGAAGACTCTATTTTTGAGAAACAAACGACTATTAATACGTTAAACATGAAACTTGAAGAACTCCAAATCGCAAAAACTGGAGCAGACACTCGTGTAAAACAGCTAGAGAAAGATGCGCAAGAAACTTCTCTGCAGTTAAAAGAAAAACTAATTGAAAGTTGTTCGAGCAATGAAACAATTAATGTGCTACAAAAACAGATTTCACATTTAGAAACCAAGTTGAATCAAGAAGTCGAATTAGCCACAAAAACAAAAAATGAAACGGAGTTGAAAGAAAGAAAACAACTTCTGGAAAAGGAATCTTTGATCGAAAGTTTAAAAGATCTCCAATGTCAGATTGAATCCGAAAAAAAAATGTACACAGATGAACTACAGGAAAAAGAGAAATCAGATAAGTTATTGCGAGAGGAATTGGAAACTTTAAAAAAAGTTGTAGCAAACGATTTAGAAATTCATAAGTGGACATTAATCTTAAAAGATCAAGGGATAGACTTGGCAGAAAAGTTAGAAGAAGGAAGTTCATACGAGTTTGAGGAGTTACTTGAAAATTACCGTTCAAAAGTCAAGGAACTTGAACAAAATATGAAAGCAAAGGAATGTGCGTGTGAAAATTTGAAAAAGGAGCTTGAAGCTAAAATCAGTATATTAGATTATCAAACAGATAAAATTGATATTCTTGAGAAATTGATTGTTGAAAAGGAATCTTCTCATGACAGAGTTAATGAGGAACTAATACAGGTTAGCGATTCAAGAGACAAAGAAGACGATCGCGTAAAACAACTAGAAGAAGAAAAAGAAGAAATTACTCTACAGTTACAAGAGGAACTAAGGAGGGAAAGACAATCGAACGAGTTTTTCATTAATGAATTACGATCAGATATTCGAGAGATGGAGAATGAATTAGATCACGAAAAACAATCAGCAGAGAGAGTAGCGAAAGAAAGGGAGGCAATGGAAAGGAAGATGCTCTTGGAAAAAGAATCTTTGATCCAAGATTTGGAAGGTTTAAAATGGCAGTTTGATTCTGAAAAGGAATTGCATCGTAAAGAAAAGCAAAAACTTGATGACTTTGAAGTAAAAGCTAAAGAAATGGAAAGAAACTATACAGCTGAACTTAATTCCATGGAAGATGTTTGTCGTAACCTTGAGAAAGAAAATGCAGCACTCCATAAGCGCATAAAAGAATACGAGGACTTGCAAAAACAACTTGAAAACAGGAATGAAATGCTCTTCGAAACAGAAATCAAATTCGAGGAGCTACTAAAGGATAGAGAAAACGAAAAAATTGAAATGAGTAAAATCGTAGAAGAAAAAGACTTCATGGTTGAAAACTTACGAGAAGAATTGTTGGAAAGTAAAGCAAAAATGGAAGATGATTCTCTGCAAAGAGTATCTCATCATGCAGAAAATCTAGGAAATATAGAATTTAATTGTGAAATTAGAGACTTGACCTTAATGGCTATTGAGCAAGCAAAGCGAGATATTGAGACAAAATGTGGTTTGAATGAGATTCTCAGAGAGCTAACAGAAACAAAGGAGAAGCCAAATTTGGATGAAGGTAACAAAAACGTAACTGAGAGCAGAAAGGACTTTTCAAATGCATCTTCAAATATCAGGCGTATTTCATGTTTTGTTTTAGTATTAATCTTAATTTGCCTTTATTTTAAGTTTAAACTGTTAATCATTGTAGTCGGTGCAATGATTATGATACCACTAGTTTACGGTTTCGTACGAGGAGCCCTGGAATTATATAGACTTCTCACCCTAAAGGAATCTCTTCGGAAAGAAAAGGTACGACTGTGCAACTTAAGGGATTCAATTAGTCGACTGGTTGAGCAGTTGGCTGTTGAGCAAACTCTTACGGATTCTTTGACAAGAACGACTGAGGATAATACAGATGAGACAAATAAAGTTGGAAATAGCAGTGTACAGGAGTTGATATCGCTAAAAGAGAGACAGATGAAGTTAGACAGTGAAATACAGAAAAGAGAGCATCTCATAAAAAAATTGCAAGCTGAGAATGGTTTAGATAACGAGAAAAAAACTACGTTGGAAAATCTTAAAAGACATCAAAGTGATGACAAAAAACACGTAGAACACTTGCAAAAAGTTGTTGAAAAACTGGAAATTCTTGTCGCCAAAAATTCGAAGAAAAAGCTGGATTTTTATTATATGTATGAAGATTTAAAGAAAGCAATTGACACAATGAGAGAAGAACGAATAAACGAGCAATTGTTAAGAGAAATGCACGAAAAAAGAAAAATAAACGTTTTTTTCAGAGACATAAATGAAACAAGTTGGAAATTTTCATCAATTTCATTGGTTGTTATTGTTCTCTCAGCAGTAATACTTGCCTACTCGTCCCAGTCTTTATCATTCAAGTACACGCTCCTCTTAAGTGTGGTTATTATATTCTGCACCTTCTTCTTTATATGGCAAAAAGTAAAAGATAACGAGTCTTATCTTAATTACGAAACAAAAACATCACGTGAACGGGTTGAAGAAATAAAAGAAGTCATTGCATTACTAGAGGAAGAGCACAAAGTGATTGCAAAGCAAAGAGAGGTAATCAAAGCTCTTGAAACACGACTCAAAAGGGAATACGAAAAGAGGGAAAAGAAAGCTTTTGATTTCACTAAAAAGGTCCCAAAACCTATAAAGGTTGAAGAAAGAGACAGCTGCTCCCCCTATGATAAAATTATCGATGAAGAAAGGGTCCAATTGCAAAATAAAACAGGAATAACGAGAGAACTTCAACGTCAAGTTTCTGAACTGAACGAAGATCAACAAGATGTGGTGGACGATCTCAAAGAAGCCGCAACTCATATCATGTCTTTATCTTTAACTAAACAACAATTTAACAGAGAAAAACTCAAAACTGAAAAACAAAGGCACTCACAATTGACTTTGTTTGACTGTAAATCAGTTGTTTTTGTATTCACATCTTTTATAGTTGCTATAGGTTTTGCTTCTATAAAGCTGTACAGAATCGCCTTTGCAATTATTTTTATGTTAATCGGTTTTGTACTTCCTGCGGCTTACCATTATTTGACTTCAAATCAAAGCATTTCAAAAAACAAAAAGACTTACAACAATGTTGTTTCAAATAGTACAACGCAAACCTTTTATGAGGTGGTTTTTTCTGTTCTTGTAATACTTGCAGAGTTTGCAGTTCAATTGCCAAGAATTTTCTTACGTGGACTTTTTAGCTTTTTAATTCTACTTGCATCACTGATTTATCGACGTAAATTGTGCAAACAAATTATAACTAAAAACAACCTGGTTGACGAACTGACAAAAGAAAATGATGAAAGAAAGCTGCTTTGTGAAGTTTATTTTGAGGAACTAGAAACAGTTAAAAAATTACTTGCCCTTGAAAGAAGCTTTAAAAAGGGCGATTCGGAGGTGATGACACAAAAAAGTGAGAACGGAGGAAGCAGAAAAGATGTTCATGTGCAAGGGCAAGGGCAAAACAGCCTTCAACACGATGAAATAGAAACTTATCAGAAAGATCTTGCAGATTCTACAACTTCTACAACACCAGAAAGAACAAATACTCGACCTCAAAATCTGCTAGAGGAAAGGGAGTTTCATCAGCTACAGCTTGAAAAACTAAAAAGGGAACTGGAAGAAAAACAACGAAACAGCGAAAACCGCACAAAAAGTCAACAACTTAAACCTGGTTTACAAAAGCACAAAAACGAAAGCAAAGAAAAGAAGAAAAATCTCGAGCTCGAAGTAGAACAAACTCGTGTTTTTGATCAGATTGATGCTTTTATGATAGGGGGGAACAGTCAAGAAAAGCATCTGATTCCGAAGAAAAACAAAAGCGACCCAACCATTAACCCTGATAAGAGTATGTCGGACCATTGCATGGATTTAGAGGCTGTTCCTGGACAAGACAACTGTAAAGAAATAGGTAATAATAAAAACTAAACAGTTGTTTTGACCAGAAATATCATCATCAACATTGATAACTTTTATCAATAACCTTCATTACTAAAATTATTGAAATTTTCATTGTTATCATTGATGCTACTCTCTTGACTATTGTCATTTACGAAAAACGGTGCAACATACTGGACAGTTTGTTTATATCCGGGCTTCATCCCATGGACACTATATATCACCTGATAGATAGCAGATACTATGGCCAATCAGATTACAACATTTAGCAGATAGATAGCGATTAGATTTCTACTTATTTATTATATTCAAGTTTAATTTGTTTTCTTTTATTATCACCCAACTAATGGGTTAAAAGAAATCCTCCATTCTTACTGGATATGCCGAAGGAAATATTTTTTAACAACCCCTAAAATAGATGCATTTATAGTTAGCACGTGTTAACTTTATTGTTTTCTTTTGTCCAACCAGCTGTATAATGACCTTTATCCCATGCCTTAAAAATACAAACAATCAGAGGCCTGGAAAGCCGTTGTATATTCTGCGGTATACAACGGGTAGTATCCAACGGGTAGTATTCCACCCTGCTTTCCCGCCATCACTTGCGGGCGACTATCGAAATGGCGCCAAAAATGTGTGCATACGTTTCCGAAATGGCGCCAAATTTTTCGGTCAACGTCGTGAGTGTTTCTTGCATAAAGTAAAAATTGTTTTAGAGACATGGGAAGTAAACAAGAAACTGACGAAAAATGATTAAGAATGATTAAACTGATAATTAGTTGTATTTTTAAGGCATGGGATAAATTAGTTATGCAATGCTTTTTCATGGGATACCGCGGAAATGCCACTTGCCACTTGTATGTTCTTCGTATACGCACTTGCCTAAAGGTTCGTGTGTATACGGAAAATACAAGTGACGCGTGGCATATTCCACGGTACCCCACTCGAAACCATTGCATAACTACTATTTATCCCGTAGGCTCCAAACCGTCCATTTGACAATTTTTTCTTTCAGAGTTTTTACTTCGCTTGAACAGCCTATAGAAATTCTTGATTGGGTCAAAATTATATTCAACGTTTACTGATAACTTGCAAAAATTTAAAAAATTTTTATATACGAAAATGTTTAAGGAAAGGGCTTTTATGCGCTGAACATGCAAAGATGCGTGAATTTGGTCGAAAGAATGTAAGAGCGCCTTGGAAAACCATGGCTTGCATATATGGCGGTTGCATATCTTGTCTATAGATACATATCTTGTCTATATATATGCATGGGTTTGTGAATTGTGTATATTGCAAAACCTTTGCACCAACTGTAATAAATGGACGAAATCTTCCCTACAATGTAGGAAATATAAATGATACACAAGGAATTCTGTTCTGGTTGGGAAAGAATGCAGAATTTGCAGATGAATGGACGAATCCCGCAGAATCATATCTTGTGCACATTACCCGTTCTTCTAACGGTCATGGCCGGGCAAGTGATGTTGCTGGTCGTAAGATGTTGCCTTGTAGTACCGCCAATAAACCGCATCAGTGGTGGAGAATTGACTTTGGACAGAAGCGTTCAGTGGCTCCGACAGCTTATAGTGTTGTTCACGGCCGGAATAAAAGAGACGGAGCCTTACGTTATTGGGTTTTGGAAGGTAATTTAAATGTCTAATTCATCTTTTAACTGTTTCTTTATGCACAATTAACAGAATTTTTTGAAAGCGTGTTTATAATGACTTCCCTCAAATTCAGTTAGTCTTCTTCCTCATGCTCTTATCGCTTTCCTTTAGGTGTCCATCTTTGCGCAACTTTTGTCATATGATGGTTTGTGAAGAACATGACCAAGCCATTTCCTACCTTTCTAAGCAGAAAGGTTCCCATGTCTGTACACCTTGTTGTTTCATATAGGTCTTGGTTGGATATCTTTCTAGGTCAGAATATACTCATTAAGATAATGAGCACTGCACTTGCACGCTACGTCTGTCTGTGTACTAGGGTGCCGCGGTAGCGTTAGGGTTAGGCAAGTTGATGCTTGTGTTCTCACTAATAATGGCAAATTTATGCTGATGTTTAAAATCTGCTTTATTACAATACAACTTTACATAGTAGATAAACAAAGGCAAATAAGATTTAAGTTTAAAGCTTAATAACGCTGCTCAAGCCAATAACTACTAATAACTAAAGATTAAACCTTGATTTAAAAACCTTAAAACAATTGGTTATCAATACCGTTAATGAGCAACACATTTTTTGTAAAATTTTTATCAGGAGATCTTACATCGCAAAAGACTTTTAAGATTTAGATCTTTGTCTTTTGTAACTAAACTAAAAACTAGAGGCATTATATTTTAAGGTATTATATTGAGACAAAATTAAAGAAAGGTGCAAACAAAAATTTACTCAATAGATAGTACAGACTCTCTGACCTGATTGCATCTTTATACGTATCCTGAACTCTAATTTTTTAAGGTTCATCAGATGGAAAAAAATGGGACGTTCTTCGCCACCATCAGAATGACACAACATTAAACTCTGGGTATGCGGTAGGATTTTGGGAGGTCAGCGGCAATACAACAAAAAGTTACCGCTTTCTGCGCGTGCGTCAAACGGGGTTCAATTCGTCTGGTGGTCACGTGCTGTTCATGTGCGGGCTCGAGATTTATGGAAAGTTGTCGATATCGAAATGAAAGTTTTGTATCGCCCCATATCTAGTTTCTGGATTCCGGATTCCGACCCCCTAGATTCCGGATTCCACTGGATTCCGGATTCTGAGCACTTTGGATTCCGGATTCCAAATCAAATCTGGATTCTGAATTCCACAATTGTGGATTGGCTGGATTCCGGATTCTGTTACATGGGGCGATTTGTATAATTTAGAGTTACCTTTTTGTTTGTTTTTGTGTAGAAAAAGAGAAACAGTCACAAACCTTTTAATTACTTAATGATTCAGTACTTAAAAATTTATTGTCAGCTAGGTAAATTACTTTTTTAAAAAGGTTAAAACTTTAAAAACTTTAAGCTAGACCAGAATTGACAAATTCATTCTTTCATATGACTTTGTTTCTTAAGAAAGTAACCAAAGTTTTTAGATCTACTGTTCTTGCAGTTTAGTGACTTTCTGCTTACTTTTCTCGCCGATGACATATTCGATCAAAACGTTCGTAATTTTTTAATGTCTTTAAAGTTTTAAACTTTATTTGTTAGTACATAATTTTTTTGTTTCTCGACGACATAAAACGGTAATTTTAAAAAATATTTTTCAATAAAAAGCTGTGAAATAAAAGTTTAAGTTGAGTTTTTATACTTTGGGAATGAGGAGGAACAAGGGAAGATAAACTAAACTTCAAGAAATTTTTGCCAGTGCTTATGGAGCTCAAACGGGATGTGAAAGTTCCCTGCACATTTCTTTATAATAATGCAGCTCATCCAATTAGGCTTTAAGATGATTTTGTTGCTGAATTCCCAACCTTTAAAACCTGTAATGAAAGTCTATTTTCATGCGCGTACGCAGCTTTTCCTGCGGAAGAAGGGGGGGGGGTGCACTTTAAGCTTGAGCGGACCTTAGTTTATCAGCCCTTAAAATGTCAGGATATCTAAACAATTCTTATATCTGATCAGTTGAAAAAGTCGAAAAATATCTACTATATAATTTGTAGCCCCGACCTGAACTGCTGTCCACTTTCTTTCTTTTATTTCATCCCTTGATTGTTCTTATCTTGCTGTATCTGATCTGACTGAGCGGACCTTTTTGCCAGGTGGGGGGGGGGGTGGTGCACGTGCACCCGATGCACCCCCCCTGCGTACGCGCCTGATTTTTATGCTTCCGGCTTCATGCACGGACGTACATTGGCCAAGGTGCAACGTTATTCTTTCTATTGTATGGGTTAGTATACGAATATTTTATCGACGTGGCTTCAAATATCTGGTCTTGAATTACACTATTATGAGCCCTGATCACGAGGACATTGGCGCAAGTATTTTAACCTGGTGTTCAATGGGTTTCGCCCTTTATCAAAAACAGTAGATTGAAATAAACCGGAAGCTAGATGGAAATTCAACTTTTTTCAAATCCATGGGCATTATGGCCACTAAATTACTTCCAAAATGCAATACCTTAATTGTTTTTATTTTGAAAGGAATTGAAGGCTCCATCTTGCAGTGAACAGAAAGCACGCTCAAGACAACGATGTTTTTATTGTTTTTATTTGCTTCAAACTGCTCTCGGTATTATGTTACCAGAAGGTCTAGAAAGCAAAAAACATACAACAACTTTAAGGTAAATCACGATACTCTTCATTCGGTGTAACCGACATATTTCGGCAGCATCTACTGCCATCATCAGAATGATAGTGAGTTTAGTTCTAAGAATAAACTTAAATACAGATATCTTACAATAAGATAATGAGCCCATTCCAATTTTTGAAGTAAACAAAAGTAGCCGGAGAAAAGACAAAAAATAAGATAATAAAAACTGAGATTAATGACAGAGATTACAATTAGTGTGGTACAATTGTTGATTCAGCGAAGGCTTCAGAAATTCAATCTGTGTGGAGGGCTTCTTTGATTTGAAGGCTGAATCTGGTTCTTGCTTCATCAATGATGGTAAAGCACTCAGACGAACTGTTCCCGTGACATGATGGTGACTATTTAGATGTTTTAAAATGTGTGATCCCTTATGCACCAGTCAATATAAACCTCCCCCCCCCAAATCCCGGGCATTAGGCGGGGATCGGACTTTTGGGGTTTCTAAACACTGCTAATGCCCCGCCTGGCGGGGGGCATTCCGTCCATGCAACAAAATTAATTTAAATGCTTTACCTTCTGCTTCCTCCTGCAACTTACTGACTCATCTCTGATACTACTCGCCCCCTTCAACTAATTCATCGTAAGGCTCGCTGCTAATGCCATTCGCAAAGTTCGTGTCACGTTCCCCGCCTAGTATGATCATAGTCCCCCTCTACTAACTATGGTATAATGGCATCATATAACTCAAAATGAATTATTCAACACATAGAACAAAGCCCACTGCCATCTGGTACTTTATATCACGCATGACAAAAGAAAGATTAATATATTCACGATGGCTCTTCTGCGGCATTTTGTCAAAACTGTCTAACCCCCGCCCAATCCCCCACCAAAATTTGACAATAATCTAAACACGTCTAACGCCCGGCTCACCGGGGCACAAATTCTATGTCTCATCCCCGTCTAATCGCGACCAAGTGCTCGAGGTTGGGGGGGAGGGGGTG
>JAOEHV020078117.1:0-16120 GCA_025447995.2 Isaurus tuberculatus
GTGAATCGAGCTAACAGCGGAGTGAGTGACAAAATCGACCCCTCACAATATGTCATCCATTGCACATGCGTGCAATCTGATGACATAAAAAGGGTCGAAGGTAAAATTTTCACGAACAAACGGAAGAGAGAAAATCTTTACCCTGAAGGAGTTTACTCTGAAACGTTGTTTATCAATTCTTTTCTACCAATATCAACTTAAACTTTAACTGTTTATTTAAAATAAAACCGGTGACACTTCACGAGGACAAAACTTGTTGTGGCACTGTTTCTTTAAAAAGAAGACCGGTGTGACATGAGGAGGACAAAATTTGTTGTTGACGAGCAACTAGAGAAGTAAATTTTCAAGCCTGTATGATGTAACTGTTGAAGATCTTTCACATGTTATGAAAAATTTTCTTTTTCAAGTTGATGATAAGAATTAAATCTTATTTTTGGCTTTTCACTCAACACTATCCGTTCAAAATAATTAAAAATTGTTTAAACTGTATCTAAAAAATATTTTTGTAAAACTCAACTTAACTATTTGCGAAATATTTAAAATTTAATGTATCCACGACTCATTGACAATTACCTTTTTTTGAGGTAATGGGTTAGTCCTTGGTTTTGGTTGGATTTTGGCTCATTTTTGAGCAGTAAACCTAATTCAGGCAATGTTTCCCCTTTGCCGGCTTCTTCAATTGTTCATTTAATCAATTCAGTTCGAAAGTTTTTGATAATTTATTTATTTTAACTATATACGAAATTTACATTTTGTTTAAATTTATTTTAATTTTGTACTTATATTTGAGCTAGATTTTTATCTATCTAGCCTGTGATTTCGTCTTGAAAAAGTTTCTCGAGTGTCTTAATTACCCAAGGAGGTTCAAAAGTTTAATGTTAGTGTGGAATTTTGAAAGTCTGATGTAAGTTCTCCTTTTAGTAAACAAAGGATAGTTGATTAAATTAGTTAGTCGTTAAATCTAATTGGTAGATTAGTGTGGCTAAATTTTCTAAAATGTGTCTTGAAAAAAAAATCAGCGAGACAGAAACTTTTTGCAACATCCTCGCGGACCCTTTATATTTTGCCTTTTTTCGTTTAGACGTTCATACTAAAACCGATTTCTCCTTATGTAAAGCGAAAGAAAATGGATGTTTTGTTAGATTATAGAAAAATCTAATTCTAGCATTTAAATTTTATCACTTAAACACTTTTATTTAAATACAGATATTACACATCCAAAACATTTTTTTTTACGTTTACCAAATTAACGTTTTTTTAAAAGTATCGCTGTATGTTGCTAGGGTTGGAGAGAGCCACATATATTTTTGATCGTGATTTAAGTTTAATCATTAGATGTAATTAAGTTACTGAACAATTATCACTTCATTACAGGAAACAAAAAACAAAGAAACAGAGATAAAGCTTACTCTGAAACGCACAAATTCAAAAATAAGCGCACACCAACTGGTTGAACTTGAATTTTGTTCGGAAACAAAATTTAATATTTGTTCAACAAATGAGATTAATGATTTATCACAGCAGTCGCAGCTTGCTTGCTCATTACATGTTCCCTGCTAAGCACTTTTTTGTTGGGTTTGCTTTTAACCATCGAGCCATCAGGACTCATTAGCACGTCGTTTCTAATTTTCACACCTTAACAATGACGAATGAGCAATTGCTTGGATATCAGACGAAAACAATAGAATCTTAAATCTACAAACATTCGGTAGTCTGCTTTTTACTTTGTTTGTGTGAATCGAATGGTTACAATGAGCAAAATTCACTTAATTTGTTGAAATGTAAGACTCGGACAAAAAGGGTTCACGATGATTCGATTTGCCATTGTATGTTTGTTTTGGTTTTCTAGGAACTTGGAGTTTGCAGGTATGTCCATCTTGTCGCGGAATTCGCATTAACGATTTTTATCTCTCGAAGAACTTTCTAGACATTTCGATGTTTTTTTTAACATACATAATTTCGTCATTTAAGATAGCTAGAACTCGAATAAACTGTCTTTTTGCTTAATTTCCGCCGGGTTTTTTTTGGTGGATCTACCAAACTTTTTAAAAAGCAAACCTATGTGAAAAGTATCTGTTTGTGAGAAATTGTTTGTTAAGATGTGGCACAACCTTATACACTGTTTTGAAAACGTTTCAAAAGAAGCACATTTTTCTCGCTAAAATAAACCATATTCTCAAAATTTCCGAACCCGCTAATAATTTAGGGCTTCAGGTTCTGAAAAACCTTTTTAAATATATAACCCTGGGTTGAACCGAAATTCAAAGAGTTATTTTTTCAGAAAGGATGATTACAATGCTTATACAGTACTGTTAAAGGAGTTTTAACCAAAAGTAATAAAAACCAAAAACTTCAAGCCAAAATCAGTATGGTGTTAAGAAACAAATTCTTGTCAATGAATAAGGTTTAATTTCTAAGTGCATGCAGTGCTTGCATAATCTGTTTAAACATCTTGTCCCCGTCCTTAACTCGAATATTTAAACACCTTTTATTTTGTTCATCAAACTTTAACTACATTATTCATTTTGACAGATTGCTTGTCTTGGAGCGTAATTCCGAATAGCCCTCAGTATGTTCTCCTAGGTTCCGATATTTCACTGACGTGGGATTATGTTTTAGCGCCCGGCGAATCGACTTCAGGGTTTTTTCAGGTCATCTGGGCTAAACAAGAACCTAGTGGATGGCGTAACTTGGCGATAAAGGATCAATCAGGGATAAAACTCCTTCGAGACAGAGAACATATCAGCGTGAGTAAGGACAAGAAAGCGACAATAACAATCACCAACGTCACGGAGAAGCACCACGCTCTTTATCGTTGCACCATTGAAAGTATAATCAGCTTACAGCCAACAACAGTTCAATTAATTGTGTTTAGTAAGTGAAAACCTCTCTTTTGTCTTTTAATACCTCTAGCCCAGCTGCAACAAAGTCTATTGTCTACAAACAATAATAAAAACAATAGTAAAAACATAGTTTTTCTTACCGAAATGTTTTGCTCTCGGTCTGCAGAGCAGAAATTTGGAATAGAGTCGTGGTAATGGTGTTTGATGCGAAAACGACAAAAAGTGCATTAACAAATTGCTTATACTTTCTTACTTTAACGTTTAGCTTATAGTTTTAAAACGTTAAAGTTATCAATAGAAACATACTGGATGAATATTTTTTAAAGAACTTTTTAATAGCTTCGGAGAATACGTAAAAGACGAGAGTTAACGTGAGTTAAACAGTTTAATGATTGCAGTAAGTGGAGTGAAAAGCTACTGTTTTGAGCGTAACAGAAACCCTGCGATTTCTGCTAATATACCCGAAACGTCAGTTTCTTATTCTACTTATGGCAATGATCAAGCATTTCAACCTTTAGTTGATTAAACCACAAGCACAAAACATTTGGGTTGTTACTCAAGAATACAACTGGGATCTTCGGCATCACTAAATGTTGAAATTTCTACCAATCACAACACTAGAATTTTAGAGGCTTTAAAATTAATTCTAGTTTTTATTATTATTATCATTTTTTTTATTTTGTTGTTGTCCTATTTAACACATTCGATTTCAATTTTTTAAACTCAATTCTGTTGATATTACTTTAGAACGTTGTCATTATACCTGAGTTATCCTTTCAAAGATAAGTTAGTTTAAATGTTAAGGATACAGCCGAACAAAAGTCTAGAAACAAATAATAAAATATTATAAGCTCTCGCGGAGTATTCAATTTTGTTTGCGAGGTTTAGCTTAAATGAAAAGGTGGACAAGAGCTCGTCCTTTACTCTCTCCAAATATCGAATGAAAACCAGTAGAAAACGGTAATTTACACAATGGCGTAAAGTAATGTACAGTCCCTAAGGAGATGTCTTCGGAGGCCTTGTGGCCTTAGTGAAGCACTCCTCGGAGATAATCTAAAACGATAGTAAATTAACAATAAAATAAAATAAATTACCGAAATACTATCAATGGCATATTAGGATACTTTTTTTAATTTTGTAATGTCTCGGAAAAGTGAAAAAAAATTTTTTGGAATACTTTATACGCGATAGCTAAACTTAATAAATTGAGATATATTTTACTAAAGCTACTAAATTAAAGATTGCAATTTCATGTTTGAATGGAACTTGACGTGGTGTATGTCACACGGAAACAACTTTAGTTTTATCACGTTAAGCTTTTCTTTTTTAAACGTTAAGTGATCTGCTAAATTATTTTAGCACGTCTTTATCCACGTCTGTTTCTAGCCTATGAGAAACTCATTTGACTAAATGCTTTGGAAGTCAAAATGCTATAGCAACAAAGTATTTTGACCGAACTTTAAACAAACTCTGCTTCGTTATGAAACATTAGTGCTTTGTGAGCTACATAGTTTACCATCAATTCCTTATACAATCATTTCAAATTTTGTTAACTGGTTATTTCATCAGTATTCTACGTACGACGGTCCATAACTCCAAAATAACAGAGAATGTGTTTGTTTGAAAGTAAATTAAAAAGATCAATGGATTTTTAGACCGTATCATAAACGAGTGTAAATTAATTTAAAGCGAAAACAAACTTTGTAAAAAAGAAAACAGATTAACTGCAATATGAGGTGCCAGAGCATCAATATAAGAAAATAATTTATTTCCTAGTTTATTTGTCTTGTTAGGGCAGAAATTTACGGTGGAAAAAGCTGTTGTGTGTTTTTTTAACTTAGTGGTTTACATGAAAAACTTCTAGCTTGTTGCTAATTAAGTTGCTAGTCTTTAGTTGCAAAGACTTGGTTTCACCTTCTAGTTTACCCAGACATCACTGAACCATTGTGCCAATATCCTGTTATTTTGCCCGAAATAAATGTGTACAAATGTGTAAAAAAACTCAGCAATTTACATTAATTTTTTTTCTTATATTGAGATCGGTAAATTCCCTCCCACAAAATGGGTTTTAACGTGTAAAAATGTAAACGCTATTTTTATGATTGGGACATCGAGTCTCATGTTTATTTTATTTTTAAAAAAATTTCATCAGTTTCAACTATATTGGTCAAGAATCAGCATTATTTCTAGTTCTCCTTGGGTAATAATGGCAATGTATTCTTGTATACAGGGTTGAAAACATTTTTTTTTCATAGCCGTATCAAGGGGAGGAAGGGGAAGGGGAAGAGGAAGGGGGGGTGGAGTTGTAGGGGGGCGGTAGGGGGGCGTGCCCAGCAAGTTTTTCTCAAACATTTTTGGCTACTATTGCTTTATTGAAAGCGTTAGTCGCCGACAACTAACATACCAGTCCATCCGCTAGTTCGTAAGACGTCAAAATTTTCGATAGAGTAGGAAAAAAATTTAGGTCTTTAAGTTTTGGTACTACTTGCATTGGTATTTTGGGTAAGTATTTTGCGTAGAATAGTTTTTGGGAAAAGGAGGGCGTTTAAAAACTGCTACACAAAGTGCAAATCATAAACAAGCATGCTCTTATAGCTGTATAAATTAAACATAAATCAGAGGAAATTACAGCTCGCTTTAGAAGATGCGGAAACACGAGAAGACACCAAATACCGAATTTAAAGGCTACTGGCATTTGATGTTTTTGTTGACTTTCTCTTTACAGATTTAAACGGGAAATAAACAATAAAACAATGTGCGAGGTTCAGCAAATTGCCCAAAGTTTGAGTAAAGCGAGAAATATTTCACTAGTTTTAGACACTCTAATGGTATTTAAAACTCTGGAAACACGTTTTCAGACAAACTAAATTTTCGGGGGGAGCATGCCCTCAGATCCGCCCCCCCCCTAAAAAAAACGAGGTTGGCAAATACGGTACTCGACTATGCCCAACCAGTTTTTCAAGGCCTGCTACGGCCCCGCTTTTTGGCAAGAGTCAATTTGGAAATTTCTGCCTTTACTGAGATTTTAATTTACTCGGTCGAAATACAGTCATAGAACAAAAATGTAATTGTGGTGAAAAGGTCTCTGACAGATGGTCTCCGTTCATTTATTAATAAATTTCAAAAAGACCGTTATCTACTATTATTTTTCGATCATTTGTGGAGCACTAAAATTTTAATTATTACCAACTAACCTGATGGTTTAATACTATGTCATTTTTACTTCAAAATGGTATTTCCACTCGCCAGTCCTTTGAGTTTTATATTAGTTGGTTTTTGCTTGCGCAAAGCAAAGATAATTTACTAATTGTCTAAGATAACCGTACAGATGTTAATTTCCAACCCTAATCATTAAGGTAAAATATTTACAGTTATAAAACTATATTTTTCAAACCATAATCGTCGTCATCATCATCATTATCATCACCATCATCATCATCGTCATCATCGTCATCATCATCATCATCACAATCGTTATCGTCATCATGTCATGTATATTCATTCCTTTTCTTAGAGTAGGTCCACACTGTTGTATCAAAAATATATATATAATTATATATGTTTGAGTAACTGACCAAAACTTTCAACGTATATTTGCTTTCTCTGTTTTAAATTTCAGTTCCAGCTCAAATAGTTTGGATCTCAAAAAGCCAATCCTTTGTTAAAGGAGCGACTCTTACGTTGTCGTGTCTTGCGAAGGGTAACCCCCCACCTTTTATCACGTGGACTGCCCCGAATGGAACTTTGCTTCAGAACATTACCAGTGGAAACTTTTCATATTCAAACCTCACATTAAGTGATATATCAATGAACAGCATCGGTCCATACATTTGTTCAGTAGGAAACCAGTATGGAACTTTCCAAAGACAAACAAGTATTGCACGTAAGTTTTTCAACCATATATCAATTTTATAGTCACTGTGTACACTGTTAGACACGAAACGATCACGTGAACCATCACCTTTCTCGGTGCAGTATGGGAGCAGCCACACTAGTTTGCAATATGAAAAGCCAATCCTATCTTTGTTGGGCAAATATTAATAATCTGCCTTACTATCGTGGCTTTGAAAAGGTGAGTTGTTCTAACCACATATGCAAAGATATACCACAGTGCGTTACCAATTATGAACATGGACCATGCACCGTGGATCCCTAAAAAAAACTTAAACAAGCGTTCCTCGTTGAGGTTTAAATAAAAAATATTTGTTTTTGCATTTGGAACAATAATTAATTATCCCATTACAGCAGTTTTCATTTACATGTGCAGTTTGTATCCAACGTCGTCTTCGATGTTTCATGGACGTCAATCAAACTTTGACTCAGATCTTGTCAGCAGCTGCTTTAAACGAAAAAATTTTAATTGACGTCCACCCAAAAAACCAAGTAAGACTTCTGAACCAAACAGCATTTGTAAATGAAAACGGCTGTAAGTTGTTTCTGTGGGTAAAGTTTGAAAGAATGAGAATGCGAAAAGATAGCCCGAGAATTTCCTGAGAGCAATTTTATGATTATAATTAGGAAAAAAATATGTCAAGCATCTGAACCAGTTTTAAAAAAAAAACCTATAGAGTGATTTTTCGATTTTTTGATCTTGAGTAGTAGAATGATTGTCGATATTAAGTGTAATTTTGATCCATATGATCAAACCCTGTGAGGGACCATTCATTTTTTTTTTGTCTGAAATGGAAGTAATGATTAATATTAATCGTTCTAACTTTTGAACCAGTTAATGAAACCCTCGTTTGTATATTCAGTTTTAAACAGACCATAAATTTATAAGTGTTAAAGGTGAAGTTAGGTTACTTAACTTTGAAAGTGTGGTACTAAATAGAGTTGAGCCCATTATTTTTGAAGTGGTTTTATCGTATCCTTCATATTCATTATTAGTTCGCAATGGTTGCTTTCTCGACCGGTCTTCGATGTTCTGAATTTTTCAGGAAACTACGCTTTGAAGGACTTTGGGCTTAACCCGGAATTAAACGTAACCAGCGCTTAGAAAAACACCAGTCCATATGATTAGACAAAAATAGTTATAACTATTTTTATGTTACTATTCTAATTAGTTGTATTGTTTTATATATTTAGTGATACCTACCATTGAAAAGATTACTCCAAAAAGTAAGACTGTGAATGAAAGCCAATCAGCAAGCTTCTTCTGTAACGCCAGCGGTCTACCGCAGCCAACCATCACGTGGTCTAGGAACGGTGTAAAAGTATCAACAGGAAATAACCTTGTCTTTACTACCGCCTTAAGAACTGATACTGGGTTGTATGTTTGTACAGCTTCTAATGATGCACCACGAGATGCAACTGAATCGGTATATTTCAACGTTCAATGTAAGTAAATTCACGTTTATAGTTATAAGAGAAAAAGGTATGGTTTCCTCGTGTCTTGTTTTCTCCCGCCCTTGTTGGTTCATCACTTTGTTTTTCCAATTTGTTTATTCATTTATTGATAAACGATATAATGAGTGTCTATTATAACCTTATCAAATAAAACTGTTAGAAAAAAGCTTTTAACTCGCAAAAAGGTACATACTGCAACGACTGCACTACACTAAACTGCACTGCACAGCACGACACTACAATTCATTGCACTACAGTACAGTACAACAAAAACAATACAATACAATACAATACAATACAATACAATACAAATACAATACAATACAATACAATACAATACAATACAATACAATACAATACAATGCAATGCAATGCAATACAATACAATACAATACAATACAAAATAGCACTGGTTTGATTAAGAAATATTTTATTTACAGACCCAGTGACCATTATATATTCCGGTCCCGCCAATCAATTAGTAAAGGAAAACAATCCTATGAGTGTTTTTTGTAATGCTACCGGAAATCCAACCCCGACAATCACTTGGCTACTGAATGGCAAACAAGTTTTTGTTGGAAAACAAATTACGAGGACGAAAGCACAGTTGGAAGACCAAGGAACATATAAATGTCTTGTAAGGAATGGCATTGGAGCATCACAGTCGGCTACTCTTAATGTTGTTGTTCATGGTAAGCAAAAGAAAATCTTCACATGAGTAAATAGTGTAGCAAATAAAGGTAAAGAGCTTTTGCTCGCGAGGTCGGCGCTAATCTCCGGTTTCTCAGGTATAAAGAGGATAAGACTATAGAGACGCTAATTAATCGGAGATAAGCTCTCAGTAGACTTTGTGATTGTGAGTAAGCTTGGGATGAAATGAAGGTCATGTAATGAAGGTCATTCTCAGAAGTGATAAACCTGGGACCTTGTGTTCAAAGGCAAAAATCTTGCTAACTGTACTAACAACGCCGCTCTGTATGGTGTAGGAACACATACTTTATTGAGGGTTAATGTCGAACTAAGAGGTTAAAAATTCATTCCACATACATCTTTATTGTTAAATTAGACCACAAATAAAATATTTGTGCGGAATTTGTTCAGAGTAAAAGCTTGTTTTAGGTTTGATTTCCTTCTTCATAGTAACTGTATGTGCTTGGAATCGAAACATAGATTCACCCTAAAACGAAAATGCTGTGTATTACTAAAAAAAAACTGAAAAAGCGAGACTGGTCCAACCCTACGGATTAGCCTACAGAAAAAAATACAAGTTGAGGAAAACTTAAAAAGCTAATAGGAAGTACCAAATAACTCTGTCCAAATGACTCAAAACTATGGATCAGTCTGGAAAGCACTGTCGTTTTCTTCGAAAACTTGATAAACTTGGAAGTGATCCAAAACTGCCGATTAGCCTTGAAAACACTGGTTTCTTGGAAAATTGAAACACGTTTGATTAGCCTCTATTCAAAAAAGGGTTTCTCAGGAAACGCTAAAAATACTTCAACTGGCCCAAAGCCAGAATTCAGCCTGTGCACAACACTCGAACTCAGTTTTCCGTCGGAAATTCAAATGGCCTAAAGAGCGGCAAAAGTAACTATTTTACAGTGTTGTTTTTTACAGTAAACTTAATTTAAATTCAAGGCAGTAGTAAATAAGACTATGTTTTTTATACTTCTAAAAAGACCAAATTTCTTATTTTAGCTGCTGCCAAAGTTAGTTATATCTCAGAAAGCAAGTCAATTAACCTTGGGATGACCGTATCTTTATCGTGCATTGGAAAAGGGAACCCTATACCTTACGTGGCCTGGTTTACTCCCAATGGAACCATGCTTCAGAACCGCACAAGCTCTTCAAATACCAACCTTACCATAAACAATGTCACGCGGGAATGGTGTGGTGTTTATACGTGCATAGCAAGTAACATCTTTGGGACAGACAAGAAACGGACGAGCATTGTGTGTGAGTTGTAGAAAATATGCAACCTTTTGGGTTTTCCATAATCTATTTATAACCATGTAGGGGGTAATCCCTCACAAGAGCGAACAAGGCCGCCGAACAAGGCCTCCATTTTGGCTTTCTGCCGATATAGCAGGGTATCAAATTTGAAAGGGGGTTTATTTCTGACCCAGGTATTTTACGGCACAATTTTTTTTAATGGGCCTTTGGGGTTAGAATTTTGAGGCCTTCAAAACCTTATTCACTCACCTTTAGTTAGTAAACCTCCCCCGCCCCTCCCCCTACGGCACCATATCATTTTTTGCCGTAAGGAAATGGTATAAATTTCTAAAAGAATTTTTATTGTTATTTCTATAATTGTATAAAAGGAAAAACAAATATGATTTAGACCAACCAATGTCTTATTATATAAATGGTATATATATAGGTTATAAGTATCAGTTTTGCTCTACTTACATTTAGTGCCTCCGATTATCGAGACCCTCGCTCCAAAGCTCAAAACGATACATGAAAACGAATCAGCAAACTTCTACTGCAATGCGAGCGGTTATCCAAAACCTTCTATCCAATGGTCCATGAGTGGCAACCCATCAGTGAAGTTTCCGGCTGGCAGCGAGCTTGCACTCACGAAAGCAACCAGAAAAAATGGCGGAACGTACATTTGTACAGCAACAAATGGTTTATTTGTATCAGCAACGTCAACTGTTGTCCTTCGTGTGCTCTGTAAGTTAAGAAAGTTTATAAATATATTTTTAAAACAAGCTAAACACGTGTAAAAATACAATGTTGTAGATTGTTTGTTGTTTGTATTCTGAATTCTGCTGTTTTATTTGTCACGAAACAAATTTTTTCTTCTATCTAACATTATACATCCATTCATCCATCCACCCACCCAACCATCCATCCATCCATCTATGCATCCGTCCGTCCGTCCGTCCGTCCATCCATCCATCCACCCATCCATCCATCCATCCATCCATCCATCCACCCATCTATGCATCCGTCCGTCCGTCCATTCATCCATCCACCCAACCATCCATCCATCCATCTATGCATCCGTCCGTCCGTCCATCCGTCCATTCATCCATCCACCCAACCATCCATCCATCCATCTATGCATCCGTCCGTCCGTCCATCCGTCCATCCACCCAACCTTCCATCCATCCATCTATGCATCCGTCCGTCGGTCCGTCCGTCCGTCCGTCCGTCCGTCCATCCGTCCATCCGTCCATCCGTCCATCCACCCAACCTTCCATCCATCCATCTATGCATCCATCCGTCCGTCCGTCCATCCGTCCATCCACCCAACCTTCCATCCATCTATCTATGCATCCGTCCGTCGGTCCGTCCGTCCGTCCGTCCATCCGTCCATTCACCCAACCTTCCATCCATCCATCTATGCATCCGTCCGTCGGTCCGTCCGTCCATCCATTCATCCATCCATCCATCTACTCATCATTCTATCTGTCCTCTTTGTCTTTGCTATTGCCGCTGTTTTCTGTTACTTCTCAATTTTCCTCAGTATTGATACGGACCTCGTTAGCTGGGAGTGGTGTAAAATCAGTGTTGTGTTTGCCATTACATCTTGTGATTATTTACACACGTTAGGAGGTGCTAGATATACATTACAATGTGTTTAAAAAGCAAAAGACATATTTTATGGTATCAACATAGCTAACATGAAGAAAATTTAAAAAAAGATTTTAAAAGTGTCGATTTGACGCAAAAGTGAAACATTTTTTTAAGTCAAGAAATTAAAAAACATTTTCCAAGACCTGTTTTGGTTTGTGCTATTAATAGTAGACATTATTGAACGGTACCCAACTTTCCTTGAATAGTTTTTTAAAATCTATTCAAATGCCCAGGGGGTACTCGAAGTATATATGACGGGGGGTCCGACGGAGCTTCATATTGCATACCCAAAAAAATACACAGCCTGGAATTTTCAACCCAAAAAAATACGTCGGACCCCCCCCCCCGTCACGTATACTTCAAGTACCCCACCTGGGTTCAAATGTTTGCAGTTTAGGTACAACGCGTAATTAAAACAACTCAACGTTAAAACATTTAGTGTCACTGTCACGATAAAAGTAGTTTATCGGGTATGTGTCCTTATTTATTCTACCTTTAATTATTCTTTTGTTATTAACAGTTGAACCTACAGATGCAACGGAAAATAAAACAATTGAGTCGTGGATTGGCAAAGATACAGTAGTGACGTGTGAAATAAATGGAGTACCTCCCCCTGAAATAACCTGGTCCCGTCCGGCTGAGAGAGAAACCCATGAAGTAAACGGAACAACTGCAATTAGCAAACTTTATTTCAAAGCCAAAAATTTAAGGGACTTTGGAGATTTTGAATGCTATGCAAAGAACAGTTTAGGCGATGTTGCTATAACGATAACCGTTAAGCAGATTGGTAGGTGGAATTTAAAAATACAGTACTGTAATCCACAAAACAACGCAGTACGATGCAATAGTTCGATATGATCCAATACTAAAAATTGATGCGATGCGATTAGTTGATAAGATGCGATAGGTCAAAACAATACGATATGATAGATGTATACAATACGAAAGGTCAACACGATACGATACAGGTAGATACAATATGATAGATCAATACGATCCGATACGATACGACACGGTCGATACGAAGCGATAGTTCGACTCAATACAATAATTTGATACAACATGATAGACCAATACTGATTTGATTCAATAGGTTGATACAATGCGACACGGTCGATACAATACGATAGCTCGATGTGATACAAAAAATTGATACAATATGACATAATACGATGCGTTAGGTTTACATGGTACGATAGGTCGATACGATACGATACAGTAGCTCGATACGATACGATTGGTTGATACGATACGACATGGTCGATATGATATATTTATATTTTCTCCGATTAATATATTGACAATAATAATCGCTTATCCCGAAATTAACTCATGTTGTTGTTTGTTTGTTTTTTTCACCTCTAGTTGCTCCGGACCCGCCACTTTTACTCCGCGTTGAGCCAGGTGAAGTACAAGTTAAAGTCACGTGGAAAGTCCCAAAGAATGCTGATGGTAGTCCTGTCTCATTTTATTTGGTGCAAGCGAAACAAAATGACGCAGGAGGCGAAACATGGAAGAACTGCACAAATTCAACAACACTTTGTAATGTCGGAGTGCCATTTTCTGCAGGCTATGCCGTGCGCTTGTCAGCCCTCAACTTCCTCGGCTCAAGCACTTATTCTGAATGTAGGTACTTCTAAAGGTTGACGCGCTTTCTCTTATTTTAGACCAAGTGCCACTTTATAATTATAATTATAATAATAATAATAATTATTATTATTATTATTATTATTATTATTGTCAAGACAATAACATACGTTTATATACGTTTAGACACTTTAATTTACAGTAAGTAAAAAAGTAACACATGAAATAGCATAAATCGTTCACTCAGTCATATATCCGACAAGTGAATTAAATATTTGATCATCGCCATTATTAGAGTAAGAATCTAGGGTATCGAGCGTTAGCCCTTCGGAAGAGCAATACCGTCTATTGAAGAGCTTACGTTAAAAAACCTGAGCTTCCTACTTTACTTACGACAATGAATGAACAGTTCAACATAGAGTTAATTTTAAAAGTAACTTGTAATACCTACTCGTCAATGCACATCACATTTTCTTTAAGAATAGTATAACATCCCACAAGTATACGCTTCTGCTATTGTTGATTTTCTCGTCTGTTGGCCTCCTTCTGTGATGACGAGGCCTAAAAAGCCAGAAAAGCAAGCCAATTAACGTTTTATTTGAACAAAAAAAAACTGTTCACTTCTACTAGCACTTGGACTCACTGTTTTTTGGTAGATTTAAGGAACATCCCCGCTCTTGACGTGGCCTTGGGGGCCATTTTTAATTCCCGCACGTACGCACTATAGCACTATTCTTACGATTCCCTTTCGAGCTATAGTCAAAAAATCATGACTAGACTGATTAGAGCGAGATTTGAATTCGGAAAGTCCGTATTAAAATCGAGCGTCTCTAATTAATGAGCCAAACTTCTTCAACCATTACCTACTTGTGCAGCCGCTTTGGGGAATATAGACATTAATCCGCGAATTATAGTAAAGTGTACTAAAATACAGCAATTGCCAATTGATCTCAGTTTTACTGTAGGTTAAGCATTCGCTTAAAGCGTGGAGAGGGAAATTGAGAGTTGATCCCATCTAGTAACTTTCAGTTAAGGGGTGGGTTGCAAGTGGTAACGGCGGTGTGGTTGGCGCAGTTGGTAAGATCTCTGCCTTCCAACCACAAGGTACCAGGTTCGATTTCTCGGCTCTGCCGAAATTTGGACATTTGTGTGACCTTCTTTTTCGCCAAAGGTTATTCAGCTTTCCATCCTTAAGAGGTCGGTAAACGAGTACCAGCTTCGGCTGGGAGCTAACCTGCGATGGATTAGTGTCCCGTCCAGGGGGGGTCAATGACTCTCATCCGCTTAACACTACGGAAACCGGAGATAAGCGCCGGCTCCAATGGGCCACTAGGCTCGGAAAAGGATTTAGCTTTTTGCAATAAACAAATACTGTTTGGTTTAATAATTCACCATTTTGTTTTTGTTTATTTCTATTTTTTTACAGTAAAAGTGTTAGTCACTGAGGTTGATGTTAGGCTTGTGGACGTTGCCTGTAGTAACACGGAACTGCTGGATAAAAAAAGCAAATTATTTGCAAGTCTAGCAAGAGATATCGAGGTCGAGGTAGGTGCTTTCAATCTCATTTCACTACACAGTGTTCATTTCTCCTTATCCTGAATATTTAAACCCTTTTAATAGGAATGCTTTACAAAAGCACTAAACATGTTTCAAGTTTCGCTGTTTTAGCATATTATGATACTCTTATCAAAATCGAATAATTCATGCAAAGTCTCTCAGAAACCAGGGCGACGTGGTTTGCGCAGTTGGTAAGATCTCTGCCTCCGGGCTTGATATCCGACTCTGATTTGAACCTTTGCGTAATCTTTTTACCGCCAAAGCTTACCCAGCTTTCAACCTTTTTTATCTCTGTTTTATTCACTATCTGAGTTGTATTTTAATGAAGCAGACTGGAAGCAGTTACGTCAACAATATTCTCGCATAGAAAGATGCTCAAATACAAAGTCGTACCCAAGGCCCTTTCCTCAGGCCCTGGGTACGAGCTTGGTTCAAATAGTTAAATGTGAACATAATTTTTCTTCTTTTGTGCAGGTATGGAGAGCGTACCGCCACGTGACGTATCTGAGAGGAGTTAGTGTGACTAAATTTTCGTAAGTTTTGTTATTTGTGTTGTAGAGTAACTCCAATGGTTTTACTAGGGGCTCTCCCGTTTCCATACTTCCCTTAATCATCTCCAACTATTATGGTCAGAAACTTTAATATGTTGAATTCATGTTAATAAAGAGTTGCAATCGATTTATGGTCTTTCAACATTGATAAAAAGAAGACGAATGGCACGAATCTTTACTAGATGATAAATATTTTACGAAGACCTAAATATTTTTTATATTTTATTACAGTTTTTGTTTAATACATACAGTGGAGCGAGAAAGAAAAAAGAAGATCTAATTTCGTCCTTTTTTTTCTTTTAGCAAAGTTTTTTATTCGGAAAAATCGCAGCTCTAATTAACTTGATTAATGTTAAAAGAATTAAGAAGTGTATTGTAAACTGAATTCGAAAATTGTGTCTTACAGGTTAGGAACCGTGGTTGCCCATATCCGGCTGACTCACGATGCGTGTTCTGAACAGCCGCTCTTACCCCTTAAAGATGAAATTGTGGATGGATATCTAGGAAACATTAGAGTGGATATTGGGTTTCCTACAGCTTTAGGTAACCAAAAACAGTGTACTATTAACTATAAGGGCGGACGTGGTTGGTGCAGTTGGTAAGATCTCTGCTTTCCAACCACAAGGTCCCCAGTTCGATCCCGGCAGTTTG
>JAOEHV020078218.1:0-16108 GCA_025447995.2 Isaurus tuberculatus
AAATTTGAGAGTTTTAAAGTGCTTATAAGATTTTAATACACGTGTTTATCGTTTTTATTATTTTACAAGTATTTTAATAATTTTACTAGATCAGATTTTAAACTTTTTAAACTGAATCAAATGTTATGTGATGTTTTTTTTTTCATTCAGCCGTACAGGCAAGGCTATAGCTCAGCCAACAGATGACAAAGGTTTTTTGCCAACAATTTCTCTAGAAGGGCAAAACGCGTTGAATGCTAAAGCAAGCAACACGAACGAAAAGGAAGATGATTCAAATTCGTGGAAATCATCAGAATATTACCAAACTATGTCGAGTTTAGTGGCAGAAAAGTCTACAACAACAGGGTCCTGGGTCGGTATCTTTCCGTTATCGATCCTTAAAATTCTTATATATATTTAGTTTAGAAGTAACCTACTTAGTTTTATCTTTTAATTATCTATTCTGAAATCACTGTTAATTCCTGCAACTTGATTGGTTCCTGACATCATGAGTTCAGCATAAATTGCACTATTTTGAGTCTGTAATCTCACAGTTTTGATCAACCAATCACGCAGTAGAAAAAGATGAAGCAGCCAATCAAAGTGCAGGAAAAAATGATGCAAAAAGTGTGACATGATCAGGAAAATTTTGGTTTTTTTTCTTGCTGCAAATTACAGCTAAAGAAAAATGGATATTTGTCTTGTATTTGTCTGTTTCTTTGGCGTAAAAAAGGTTTCAGAATGGATATAATTAATTGGAAATTGAACTGATTGGAGTGCAATTTTGGTCTGAAATCATACTTGTGACTTTAAATCGAACTCGCGTTGCGCGCTCGTTCAATTTTGAAATCACGCGTATGATTTCCGACCAAATCACACTCCACTCAGTTCAATTATTATCATTAATTATCCTACCCAGTATTATCTTCAAAATATCCTACCAAGTGTATTCTTAGCTTTTAAGTACCCTAACCAGTGTTATTTTCTAAGTACATTACTCAGTTGTACGTTTTAGTTACCCTGTCAAATGTGTTTTTTTAGGACGTTGCCTCTAAGCCCTCTTATAGTGACCATCTAGTGTTTTAACCTCATTCCTACTAATCAGAGAAGCATTTGTTTTGACTTTGTAGTGTAATTGACTGAGTTTATTTCTAAATTTACTTCATAACAGTCAATACTGGGAGACAATTTCAATATCGACTTCAAGCGACGAATGAAGGCACGGCAGTCTCGTCGACGTCACATGGGCCATGTTGACAGTGCACAAACTACAAAGGGCACCCACTGCTTACCTTTCAAAGTACTACATCTTCCGGTAGGTTACGCAGGGGATTTATTAACTTTTGAAGTACGAGGGTACTGCATATAGTGTAAGCGGGTACCATATTGAGCGATGTCTAGAGGGTGGTGAACCACGCACAAGTGCCGAAGGCGCAAGTTTTCTAGGGGGGTCAGGGGGCATGCTCCCCTGGGAAATTTTGAAAATCACTTTTCCAAAAGGCCTATTTCCTGCATTCTAAGCAATCAAAACAGGATTTTTTTGACTAAAATTTATCCACGAGTCAAAACGAAATGTATCTCTCAATTTTTAAAAACAAAAGTAATCTCAATGTCACTGAAGTACCTGGGTACCTGTAATAACAGTAGACGGGCACTAGTAGCCGGGTTCCGGCTTTTAATAAAGCCCTTGGTAACGACTTAAATAATTCTATGCATTATTACTATAAGCTGCTTAGATTCAGTAAAAATAAGTTAACTAATAACATACCATGGCCAGGTGTAAGAAGTTTTATAATATTATACGAATCTTGCAGTAATTACTGGAATTTTATGCTCAGCCATTTCGTGATCATAAAACAAAGCCAGTTTAGTTGATGAGGTTTGAAATGTTTGGTTCAAGGGGATTCTGTAACTTTTGAAAAAAAGACTTGAGTCTAAAGTATGTTAAATAAATTTTATGAAAGGAGTTCTGGGGTTTATATTTCATGAATGAACCCTTCCAGACCAACGCCTTTAGCTAATAACCATCAAAATATTACATGTAGTTCCCCTTTAATGCTCCATCCCTACTCACTGTTTCAATCTTTTCTGTTTTTGTCAATTCCTTGATCAGAGGTCGTTAAGTATACTACAACCGAGAATATTTGGTGAAACAATTTTGAAGGCAATCACTTTATTTGATACACGTTTTTTACAAAATAAACTCTTTTTAAGTTTCATTACCCTTTGAGTTAGTCACTCATGTTTCCGTTCTATTTCTTTTCACCAACCACAGGAAACCAAAGAATATAATATTCCTAAAGACCTGCCTGTTTCTTCCCGAATGAAAGGAAAAGTGGGTCAGAACCAGCCTTTCTGGATATCAATGGCCCAAGATCCTCTCAGTCTAACCCTGCCGCCCCTGCCAGCAGCAGCGGAAAGCGTGTTGACGTACCGTGCCGGGGAAACAACTTCATGACCGTGTATTTCGTAAAAAAGCTGATGAATCTCAATATCCAAGATAAAACTGGCAAGAGTAGAGACCCATAACAGACCAATGTAACTCAGCGTGTCGTAAAGTAAAACGAGGTTACCAGCCGCTTCGAGGGTAGAAGTGGATTATTTCAATTCTATAGATATTTCGTATTCCTTTGCTATGTTGGATGAGATATAATAATAATTAACAATTATTCCAAGAGCGCGCGTCGGATATGAGATGGTAAATGGACGACGAGGCGCGTAGGGCCGAGTTGGCTATAAATCATCTCATAGCCAACTAATGCGAATGGATAATTGTTTTATTAAATTTCATGAGCTTTCCGAACCTTTTGATACTTGAAAATGACAGCCAATTTTGATTCACTTTTCAGCTTGGCAACACTTAACACAGTCAATTTCCATATATATTATGATCATTCGGTATATGAGCTGATAACTGAGACTGAGTGAACCAATCAGAACGCAATATTCGAGGTTGAAAATTTAATAATATTTGATATTTATATAGCACTCATTCTTGCTAAAGCTCTAAGCGCTTTACAAGCAAATATAAGGTTCAAATAGTAGAGGGTCTTAGATAGTCCACTACTGCTGTTAAACCTTATTGGACGCTATTTTATAAAAGCTCGCATGAAATCGAGACTAAACCACAAAAATAAGCGAGTACACAAAAGCGTTCTGTTCTGAATAGTTTTATTTGAAAAATTTTCTGCTACAAAGTAAGATATTTTGTATTAGATTGCAAAACATGAAACATTCCCTATTCTTTACATTTTTGATCCAAATTTTCCATATTTCTTATAAATTTTCAGTCGATATTCAATATTCCACTTCTATCCCCGATAGCAGTTCTCTGTATAGCTTCGACGTTTTTGATCGTAATATAGAAGGTTGTATAAGACTGCAATACCGTGAATCAATGTTCTATGATCGTTAAAACTCGCAAACTATACTGAAATGCTAAAACGGTCAGGCAGCTGTCATTAGTTTTACCTGGGAGGGGGGCAGAAGGAAAAGTGCTAGGCCATGAAACTATTATTGAAGTTTTTGTGGGGCAATGAAAACTTTTCAAAAATTACATGATAGGCTTTTAAGCCTTTGTCAAAAATTGCTGCAAAATTTTATTTATTTGCATTTTTTAATGTCCGAACGAGTGCATACAGTGTGAAGTGAAGATTCTAGTGAAGAGAAATGTGAACATTCCCAGGACGAAGAATGGAGTGACAAGCATGGAATGAATGTTGACCATAGTGAAAATTTAACAATCAGCCAAAGGCAGGTAGATTTACAATAGAACTTTAAGTCCCCTAAAATCACGATAATATTGGAAGCCTTGTATGTTTATAGGGATTCTAAAAAGGATTCTAATTACATAACATAGGCCACGAAACTATAAAATAAAAGTTTTGGTTGGGCTATGAAATTAACAATAATGCGTTCTTTTGCTATAGGTCATCAGATTTTTTGTAAGTATTTATAGTTTTTCCATATTTACGTACAAGCACAATAGAAATTACAAACTGAATGTACAATGTATTTAATCGCACTGATGATGGCATAAGATTGCCGAAACCTGTATGCATTAAAAAAGTTCGTTTTGTACATTCAATTTATAGTTTTTCCTTCTGACCGCTTCTTTGATAAAATAAATGACGACTCCCTTAAAAGGTTTAAACTTTATTTTAAAAACACAAACGTTTTTGGCTTTAAAGATGTCTTCAGATTTGTGTCTCTCGCAGTAATAAACTTTTTTCACGTCTTTCGAGTATGCGCCGAAAAAAGAACATTAAATGTTATTTTTCGGTCCCTACTCCATCCGTGTTAGGACAAGCAAAAAGTTTCTGTAGTCCTAGCTGTGCGAGTGCTTTATTGTTTTCGTCTCTATTGTTTTATTAAATACTGGTTGATTGTTGAAAGCAAGTTTAGTATGCAAGCCAAGAAGCTGGCTCTAAAAGTGGTTTGACTTGGAGAGTAATATAAATCTTGAAGTAAATGAAAGTGTGAAACAGATGGTTTTATCAATGTTTTTAAAAAGTATTTATTTATTGAAGATGTTATGAAATATACTTTTTTCTATTAAATTTAACTAAATTTATTTTAAATACATAAAATAATTATTACAATTGAAGTTGTTTTTTTTATTTGCGAGACAAAAAAGGAGAATACTGGAATTGCAAATAAAGCATCGTTGTGAACAGTTATTTGATTTTTTTTTTATTACGTCATTCTTTTCATTATCTTTTTTCTTGCATGAGAGACATCATTTCAACAAATGCACACACTCTTGATCAGTTTGCAACAAGTCTCGTCATGGCCAAAATGTACCACAAACGTACTAGACTCAACATGTGCTCAACAATTTTGCATGTTGCTAAATAATAGTGTTCAACCTGTTTGTGCCATGGCTTAAGTTCAGAAAATAAGGTGAAGTTCCACTATTTTGGGTAGTGCGGGCTAAATACGCGGGGAATATTGCAAATGTGATATTTCGTCACCTGTGTTTTCCAGTTGATTCGAAAAACAGAGTAGTTAAGTTTATAAATAAACATCAAGTTAAATAGTTAGATCTACTTAGCGTTATACCAGACACAAACTAACGTTGTTCGCTCTAAAGAAATGGAAGTTTAATACTTGTGGGGAAACGCTGTAAGGAGAATCACTAGCATTTGTAGAAACTTTCTTGGGAGCTAAGGCCGCGGCTAATGCTCTGCGCTCGGAACACTACCAGAAACTTTGCATAAAAGTTCCTATTTCCCCCACATCCCCTACCCCTCCCCCTTAATGTTTTACTTGCCCATCAGCGTTTCTAAGGTTTCAAACAGCAAAACACGACATAGTTTAGTCGGTTTATTCTTTAAAAGCGCATTGAAAATTTAGCAGGGTAGTGAATTTGAGGTTAGGAATCGGCCTCCTTTCATCCTGCCACACGACTACCAGACGCCGAGACAACTCGGCTAAAACAAAGTCTAGGCCGCAAGATGTTTTCATACAACATTTCTTTAGCTTCGTTCATTGTAGTAAGTAAATAAAAGGGATCGATTTTGAGATGAAAAAAGCGGTAAACTTGAAAGTTTGGAAAATAAGAATGCGTCACGGCAGAATTATCTCCTCTCCCCCACCCTAAATATTCGTCATACAGCTCGTGCCTAGTCCTTTTTGTGTAAGAACTTTGTATATGGACGCCATCTTGTACCAAGTACATGATGAGTTGCATGATGCAATGAAGGTGCAACTGATCCTGTTTAAAAATATTTTTGAAGTGAACTACACCTAAATCTGTTGTTTACAAGGCTTGCCCAGAACAGGTAGGTTGAAATTTTGTTTATTCGTCATTACTTCAAAGCTGTTTTGGACCTTTACTATGTATTAATTTTGGAATTTAACTTTGGTAATTTTAAAGTTGAGTTCCGGAGTGTGGCGTTAGCTCACGTACAATACAGGTCTATCCTATCAAGTATGCGCTGAAACTAGTTATATTTACCTATTATGTTAAGTTTTTCTTTTCTTAATGACATGTCTTTGATAGCACAAATTCACTTTCATTCACTGTTTTGGAAGACGCTTGATCATGTCGTTTCAAGAAACAATTATTTTGATTGGCTGTTAACCGTTAATCAGAACTTAGTACATTAAAACCAGAAGTCAAAATAATCAGTTTTAATGTATTAAGTTAATGGTTATTTTCCATGACACTTTATGCAATGAAAACTGTGTCAAATGTCACTCTTTTTCCAAGTTGTGTGATCGAGCAGTGTGTTCTTCAATTCATACCAATACCTCATTTCTGTTAAAGATCCTGCGATTTCTCTGCAAACAAGCAGTAATGTTGATGTTTTTAAAATGTGTGTGTATTTTTTATATATATTTAAGGCATCAAAATGCTGTTTTGAGTGCTACCCGAAAAACAATTTAAGTTTTCAAGTTCCAAATGGAGTTATAGGTGATTTTCTTGTATTGGGATGAAAACACAGATTGAGAGTCTGTAATTGAAGTTGTTATTATAATTCTAGTAACTTGTGTATCAAAATTGTTGATTCAAGCATATATGAATGGCAATTTTTCCTTAGTTTTTGCAAATTTTTAAAAGTTTTCAGCACTGCAGTTATAAACTGGTAAAAATTCTTTATCTTATTTAAAAATGTCAGTGAATGATGCATTCACCTTTAACAAATGAGAACATATTAATTATTTCAACAACCAAATATAATGTAATTTACACATGTTTTCCTAATTTTGAGGATGAAATTGACTGTATCAGCTGTGTACATTGTGGGAACTTGTTCTATATTTCAAACTAGTTTTGACTACTCACTTACATACTTAGTCTTGTGCTTTTATGTTATTTGTATATTTTTAGGTTATAAAATGATTTCAAGTTCAATTTGGAATTAATTTGCACAAGTTTGTTTTTCAAAGAGTCTGCAATTACACAAGCCTATAAGGTGAGTGCAATTTGGGCATTTTGAAAAACAAACATGTGCAAATTAATGCAAATTGAATGAGAAATCATATTATTACCTATTAATAATTTTTTATACATAAAAAATTAGACAGGACGTAAAGTTTTTATTCAACAAACCATAATTTTAAATTGTACTTACAAAGCATGCAGATGTGATAGTCTCAGAATCAAAAAAGAAACTGTTTGATTAAATTGTAAAAGTTATCAGATTAAAAATTGCACTAAATATCCTTTTTTCTGCACTAAATTTCTTCAAAACAGCACTGCCAATCAGCATCGAAAAAATTTCATGTATAAATTAAAGCAGAAATGTTTTGTGGATGTGGTTCTTATATGTGGTAAATCAACTAATTCAAAGGTAGTGTATGGATGATAGAAAAATAATTTGAAAATATCAGTTTAAATTTATTCAAAATAAAGTTCAAAAAGCACTGGTGTAGTACTTAAATAATGAAATTTGTCAATTTATAAAGTTGCTGGAGAAATTATCAAGTTTTAAGAACATCTTTGGTTTGATCTTGCAATAAACTCGAAAAGATTTTTTTTTTGCAATCACTTTAATACTAGTTTACTAGCCATGAATGCATGTTTTTTTTCTTTATTCAAAAAAAGGGAAAAGTTACTCATTTCACATTGGCTAAGAGCAGTTCACACGAAAATAAACAGTTTAAACATACATTTCTAAGAAAATATGATTGTTTAAGAAACAATTAGCTTCCAAAATAACCAATCTTGAATGCCACCCAATATTATACAATTATTGGATGAGGTTGAGCAAAATATCGTGATTTGTCAGTGGCAAGCAGATTCATTATTTGCCGAAGCCAAAGGCTGAGGTGTCACACAACATAGTGAGTCTCAAATTAAAGTGTGACCATTCTCTCATTGTGAAAAGAAGTAACATATAAGAGCAATTGTTCTTGTAATGTGAGAATGCAATATTTAATCCTAAAGAAACCTCAGAAAAGTTTGTTTCCTAATTTGCTAACTTTTGGTTAAAAAAATTCCCAATCAGCAAACATCTAGATTTCTTTATTTTTTAAAATGTTGTTTGTGTTCTTCAGTATTAATCACTAAAACTCGCTAAAAGAAGTGTAAACACAAAACTTTTATTTAGATTTGGAGCTCACCTGTTGTCATTACAAAGCCAAACTCTGAAACAAGCCACTGGACATAATTTTTATTTGTACACCCCTGAGTTATCGTACGTTTTTTTGTGGTTTAATTTTGAAGTGCAAATTTCAAATTGCATTGGTTTAGGTGATTACATTAAGCTTTATAAAAGACTTTAAATACCATTATAATAATAGTGATAGTCATGGCTTCATGAACTATTACAATAAAAGTTAAAGTGTGTGTCATTAATTTAAAATTGTAAAAACCCAGTACATTTCTGTTAAAATACAAAAACCTTCTGCAGAAAAAGTTGAACTCACTCATTTTATATTATTACCACATAATTGACTTATATATCGATTCATTATTTGGCTTGTAGTCTACGAGAATACTGGTATTTTCCTCAAACCTTCAACTTTAGATTCCATATGAGCACAAAGATCTTTCATGTTCAAAATCTCGTTCTCAAATTTTGTCTCAACAGCGCTTTTTGGTGTTGGAATAATTAATCCTCCCGGAGTGACAAATCCCTTCTCAAGTTTTCTTGACCCAATAACTTTTAACTTTTGTCATATTACTGCATCATGTTCATGTTTGTTTTGTCTTTGCGGTTAAACTGGTGAAAATTTACGGTAAACACTACATATCCTGTAATACAACAATGGGAATGTAAAACAGTGTGATCATAATCAAGAACGAAGTAGATTTTTTTTTTAAATTTGCGTTAATAAGGTGCTTCGTTTAAAATTAGCCATTTCACAAAACAGAACAAACGACAATTATTTATCGTTCTTGTTCTTGTTTTAGACATTGAAAAACGGAATATCTACACCTCTTCTCACACTATGACAGTTGATTCCGAAAACCGTGAAACTGCACCTGTAGCCTCTCCATCCGAAGCTCCAAGGCAACCGATGGCGGATTCCTACCTGGTTGTATTTGGCACTTATAATTACTCTCATGTTGATATCTTGGAAGACGCTGCCAATCAAGCTATGTATCTCTTACAACTTTACAGCCAGCCTCAACTGATTGACACTGCAATGAAATACAGAAACCTGGAAACCCTTCTGAAAGTATTGGAGCGACATCCCAGAGCGCGAATTGGTTGGAAAGTGGAACATAGCCCAAGAGTCACGACAGCTTGGTCTTCACAATCCGAATCCTCTAAAATTGAGCAAGGTTCCGGTGTAGGTAGCAAGGAGGAAGATAATGATTCTGTTTCAAAAGAAAAAAATCAAGTAACCAAAGTGCAACGTGAAAAGAAAACGATAAATGGAAAAAGCATGTATGATGGCATTGCTTATCTCAAAGACAATGTACCAATGGAGAAGATCTTCCGCATTCTCTTGCATAACTACTGTGGTAAAAAATCGTATCTGGAGTTCCAACGTTTGGTTGAACAAGAATTTGGTCCTAGTATGCCTATTGGAATCTGCAATGTCTCGGCAGAACAGCTTGAAGACATGATAAAATCAACCAATGCCCAGGGTCATTCTGATGAGATGCCAACGTTTGTAGCACCATATGAAAATCAGAAGGTTCGTATTGACTGGGTACAGAATGAGTACCACCCTTTCTTGGAGACGTCTGTACCAGAGATCTGTCACAAGCATGGGATTCGTTTTGAAGCACATTCAGTCATGACGAAAGTTGAGAAATATCCAGAAGTATTTAAAAGAACAGGCTCCAAATGTGACGTGCTGGTAACAAAAGCGGCTGACCTGGCTCTTAAGTACGCTCTAAAACAAGGTAGTGTCTGTTTCACCACTGCTAACTTCATTCATCTTCAACAGAATCTAAGTAGTTTGCTTAGGCCTAAAATGGATGAGCAAGATGACGTGCTTCTGACTGCTATGTCTCAGTTTTCCAGTTTTATGCGTGTTGTACGTTACAAAGGCGCCAGGACTGGAGTAAACACCGACTGGGTTGTAATGTGTGATCCAGAACAGATTCGTAATGAGATTCTTCCAAAATTTAAAAGAGACATAGCAACTTTTGAAGCCGGTAAAACGCCTTCCGACCTTTGCATTCAGATACCTAAGAGCTCTGGTCAGGGTTCCAAAGCTCACAGGTTACTGGCAGAAATGTTACATGGCGAAGATGTGAAGTCCCAAATGAATGAGCTAAGAGAGAAGCTTGAGCTGAAAATGATGAGAAACAATACAATGGGGACGGAAATAACAAACGAAGAGTTAATGACGCGTTTGGAAGCGAGATGGAATTGCAAGCTAGAGGTATTATTAAAGAAAATGCGCCATGCAGTAAACAAAGAAAAAAACAACCTACGGGTGTCCTCAAAGAAAGCTTCCAAGCCAGTTCAAGCTGTGCAACAGCCAGAGGCCCTACCAATGGATAGCTACCCCGAGGCAACAGAGTTTGATGATCTCTTCCATTTTATTCAGAACAGAGGTTCTGTTGGAATTCAAGATGATGGTAAAGAACTATCAGTCAATATTCGATTTAAATATGGCACTATCAATAGTGACGGCCGATTAGACCTGTGCAAGCAAGGTTTCCGCCTTGCTTTTGCTGACTCGTGTGATGCTGTTATTCAGGATGGCAGGAAAGTCCCAGTTAACGTCCGTTTTAAATACGGCACAATGAACACTGATGGACGATTGGATTTATGCAAGCAAGGGTTCCGTAATGCTTTCCATGAATCTTGCAAGGCTGTGGTTCAAGATAAACAAGTAGAAGGAACTGAAAACACTAAGCCGCTCATTAAACACTACCTGATTGGAAATAACCGTATCGCTGAAGATGGTGACATTCCTGGCGAGGGCAACCGTCGTGTCGCAGCATTGGCTAACATGGTCAGAAATCGCCCTGACATTGTAACCTGGTATCTTGCTGGGAATTCAATGGATCACAAACAGATCAAGTGTGTCGCTGATGCCCTTGAACAAACTCAAGCCAAATATATCTGGCTTAAAATGAATCCTGTTAAAACTGGTGCCTACCATCTTGGTAAGTTGATAATGAGAAACAAACATGTTGAACTTCTTGACTTGTTCAACTGTGGCTTGTGCAACAATGGCCTAGCTGCGTTTGCTAAGGGATTGGCAGACGGAAAGGCAGAGACACCGTCTCTTCATTCCAACCTTCGCCACCTTTACATCTCAATTAACGCTATTGATTCCACCGGTGAGTTGATTCAGGCGCTGACCTTCTTGCCCCATCTCGAATCACTTTACATTGGAGTAAACCCATATAGTGATACAGGGTTGAAAGAAATTGCAAACGCCTTTTTTGATGATGCGATACCCTGCCAAAAGAAACTAAAACGTCTAAACATGGGCTCCATGGGCCTTACAGATGTGTCGCTCCCCCTGATTGAGAAGATTGTGTTGGCCTGTCCAAATTTGGTGTCACTTGAGCTTGATTCCTACAAATCAACCAACTATTTTTGCCAGCCCCACAACCGCTTTGACGTAAGCAATGTTACCACCTGCATGCAGCTAATTAAGATAGCTGAGGCCCTTGTGCAGAATGCTCGTAAAACTGAGTCACCATCTATGCACTATCTTGGTTTGCAACATGCTTTGGTGGTGGGAAACAGTTCTGGTGCCCTAAAAGTGGAGACAGCACAAACAAAGGCTCTTCTTGACGATTTGATAGAAAATCAGTTAAATCAGGGAACTGGTATCAATATCAACGGCATCACTAATCTCTATTGCTTTGACGATGAAAAGACTTCCTGCAATTTTGGCGAGGATGTGTTTGAGGATGAAGAGACAAGTGCCTTTTTCAAAAGTTTTGAAAAAGGAAAAGTCGGAGCCAAGCTTCTGCCTAACAACGGCGTTATCAACAAAGTGACAGCTGGCGGAATATTTTTAGCGAAAAACATAACTAAAGAAGATTTGATTCGTTTGAGGCATCCATGGCCAGCGCTCGATTACATCAAGTCCATCTATAGAAACACCATGAAAGTATGACAAAAGCTTAAGGAGACTGAATGATTTGTTGAATGGTATGAAGCGTGGAACTTACTGTGTGCAGCAAGAAGCTAAATAAATCCAGCAGTATGACTATCATCAGATCAAAACTGTCACTCAGTTTGCATGACGTGGCCGTCCTAAAGCTTCCTTGAAGCAAGACGGATACTGATAGTTCCATAGCTTCCATCCTCAGAGTTTGGTTGAGATAGTTCTTTACTTTAGTTAAATTTTAGTTTTTTAATGTAGCTTGGTGAAAATTTTCACTAATTGTAAACGTTTAACGCTTCACTGAAAACTAAAAAAACAGGGTTTTCGTAGACCGTGAAATCTTAGTTTTGCTTAAAAAAAACTTGTCTTAAAGTTCATAAAATGATTATTTGTCAAAATATTAAAGTTACTGCGGGTTTGGAAAAAAAATCGTAGCCAATGGGCACAAAATTGTTATAAACTTTGAAGAGTAGTAAACATTGCTATTTTGATGTACTTTTGAATTACTAAAAACCTTGGTATTTTGCAGAGCCATAGGTTGAAAACTTACGTTTTAAACAAAAATTAAATGTATATCTCTTTCATATACTATAAAGAGCTTAAAGGGGGGTTTATTGAGCACTCCTTCGATTTAGCTGTTTATGATAACTTATTAACTATAGGATGCCATCAACCAAAATCTGGAAAACTTCTAGAATGTTATAACGTTGTATTGTTAGCCATAGTTATGGTCTTTTTGTAGTGTAATGCCTCTATAGTTTGCTGTTGATTTTTTTTTTCAGTTACACCATAAAGTTTTTCTACGACCACGGCGGCTTGGTTGGAACTAAGATCTATGCCTTCCAACAACAAAGTCTCAGGTTCTATTAACGGCTCTGCCGAAATTTGAACATTTGTGTGACCTAAGCTAAAACTTACTCAGCTTTCCATCCTAACGAGGACGGTAAATGAGTACCAGCTTCGGCTGGGAGCTAACCTGTGATGGATTAGTGTCCTGTTCAGGGGGAGTCAGAGACTCATCCGCTTAACACTACGGAAACCGGAGATAGGCGTCGGTTCCAAAGGCCACTAGGCTCGTAAAAGGACTTAGCTTTTTTTTCTACCTTTTTTAGAATAATAAGGAAAAATGATATCAAACGACTCTAACGAAGAATGCTAAAGGGAAATTCATGACCACTTAACTTTATACTATGAATAGTTCCAAAGAATGATTACGAAATAAAACTTTTGTATAGGAAGGCATTTTCTTTTCACATTTATAAGAGATTTGAAATATGGGAGATCCTTAGAAGTAGACACGAATCGTAATGGAAAAACGTTTCATAGTTTTACGAATTTAGGTAAACAGAAATCATATTTTTCAATAGTGGTTTAGAATATCAACGGACTAGTTCAGTTGTGTCGTTTAATAAGACAGCAATTTATGTTTGTATTATATAAAATTAAATGTGTATAGACTCCGTAAAATAGCATTTTGTAGGAGAAAACCTTTAACTGTAGGTTCAAAATCAGAATTAAAGAAAATGCTGAAAGATTGTTATTGTTGAGAAGTATATAAGAATCGAACCCGAGACTCCCACTCGATAGACTGGCACTTTACCAACTAGGGTAACCAGGCGGCGGTTATGATTAAAGGTACAGCAATCACAAAGTATATATAAACGTGAAATGAATAGCAATCAAATACAGTCCAATCTAGATTCGCCGGACCCCGATTATCCGGAAAATGCTATAACTTGGACTGTCTAACTTTCCGAATATTACTATATTAACTGGATTTTCGATTATCCAAACTTGTCTCTCGATTAGTTGGAAATTTTTGATTTCTTGATTATCTGGAGTTTTTGTTTGTCTTATAAGGTGCCTGCACAGTCTTGGTTGCTTAATATATATTATAAATAAAGTCTACTTTATTTTGGGTGTAAACTTGGCATTCGATGAAGATATGGAGTATAATAAAACCGTTCAATTATGAGGGGTGTGCAGATATATGTTATCCTTTGGATATGGCAAATCCAGAATTATTGTGTGGCCTTGGTAGATAGTTTTGTAATAGCTACGTAGAAATATATTAAGTGACGAATTCTTTTTTTATACTGGTGTAACTAAAGACAAGGAAAATGCCAAAAAAAAGCGTTATAAGTTTATTCTAAAAGTGGCCGAGGTTCTTAATATAGCCCCTTCTCTTGCTAGCACACACGCATGCAAACTATAGTTCTGTGACATCTAAGTAACTTTCCGCAACAAAACTTTGATAGACTTCACAATAGCAACGAATAAGAAAGATAAATAGGGTTGAAGATAGTATTGAAAGAAGTAGGGTGGAGGATCGGTAGGGTTGAAGATGGGTAGCGTGGAAGGTAGGTAGGGTTGAAGATGGGTAGGGTGGAAGGTAGGTAGGGTTGAAGATGGGTAGGGTAGAAGGTAGGTAGGGTTGAAGATGGGTAGGGTGGAAGGTAGGTAGGGTTGAAAAAGGATAGGATGGAAGATAGGTAGGGTGGAAGATAGGGTTGAAGATGGGTAGGGTGGAAGATAGGTAGGATTGATAATGGGTAGGGTGGAAGGTAGGTAGGGTTGAAGATGGGTAGGATGGAAGATAGGTAGGGTGGAAGATAAGTAGGGTTGTGGGTAGGGTGGAAGATAGGTAGGGTTGATAATGGGTAGGGTGGAAGGTAGGTAGGGTTGAAGAAGGATAGGATGGAAGATAGGTAGGGTGGAAGATAGGTAGGGTTGAAGATAGGTAGGGTGGAAGATGGGTAGAGGAAGATGGGTAGAGTTGAAGATGGGTAGGGTGGAAGATAGGTAGGGTTGATGATTGGTAGAGTTGAACTGATGGGCTAGGTGGAAATGGCTAGATAAATAGGGCCTGTAGGTACGTAGGTTGAAAAATAAGGGTAGTTTGGAACGTTGGTAAATTTGTTTTTTAGTCAGCAGCTTTTCGGCTGGAATTTTAAACACAGACTGCCTTTACGTATAAGATTGACTTTGTTTTGAATAACTTAAAGATTCTCTGGCCTAGAACAAAGACTATTGTTTCTGTTTAGTTATATATATTTGTAAATGTAAATTTCCTTTATTTTCTTGATAATGATGACAAGATGTCATCAAAACGTCGGAATCTATCAGCGTTAGTTTTTTTGATCAAGACTGCCTTTATATTGCTATATTTTGCCACGCTTTACATTCCAAAATGCGACGTACGTTTGATAACGTTTACATTAAGTGCAACAACTCATAGCTTTAGATTCTTTATCATAGAAGTTTAAGCAAAAGGGCGAATAATTTTTGGTCACTGGTGTAAACATCTTTTTAGAGTACTTTGAAGTTTGAGAATGACACTTGGTATGATTAACATCACAAAAAATAAAGGTTTTAAACAGTAAGCATGCATTGCCTGCTGCATTTGTCATTTTAAGGTATTCAACGAAATCTTTTAAAAATGATGTGATGCTTAACCTTTTCCCTGACATAAAGAACAATTATTTCAAAGAAATGATTTTAATCCAGTGTTGAGCCGTCTTTCTGGAGCTGCACGGCTTCACCAGGTATGATATTTTTGAGAGCCAGCACGAGCTTGTCAACTGTTTGTTTCTGTTGCTCTAACTGTATTTTTATGTCTTCCAACCTGCAGTGGAAAAATAGTGAACGTTATCAACAAATCAGAAGGACGAAAGTAACTGGGCGGATGCTATGGAAGTGCAGTTAGATATTGTAAACATATGAATGAATAACTAATATGTATATACCACGTGAAAAAGAAGGTACCAACAGGAGCTAGGAATAGGTTAAAATTTACAACCTTACGGTAGATAACTATTACGTCCAAGAAACATTTAAGAACTTACTTTTTATCGTGTTGTCGCATTGACGTCCGTATGTTAATCAGAGTGTCTCCCTGGTGATTTTCAGGTAGAGGAACATTTGTGTCAGCGCTTAGAAGTCCCAGAAAACACTAGAAAATGCAAAAAAGAAAAAAAAGTTTCGTGCTAATAGGACTTTTTTTCTTTTTTTTTTAAAAAAATTAAGAAAAATATTGCCCCCAAATTATGTAAAGTAAACTAAGAAGTTTCCAATGGCAAGTGTAGTGCTGCCGAGTGTTGTAATTGTTTGTAGCTGCATTGTTTAGTGATACTGCTGAGTCCTA
>JAOEHV020078315.1:0-16105 GCA_025447995.2 Isaurus tuberculatus
CAGTAGCAGTAGCAGTAGCAGTAGCAGTAGCAGTAGCAGTAGCAGTAGTAGTAGCAGTAGCAGTAGCAGTAGCAGTAACAGTAGCAGTAGCAGTAGCAGTAGCAGTAGCAGTAGCAGTAGTAGTATCTGGTATAAGTATTAGTATAATGGTAGTGGTAATAATACAACGCTGGCGTTTTAGTGAACTTAATATGTTATTTCATTATTTTGTTTTTCAGTCGAATGTCAAGTATAATGTCACAATCAACACTTTGGCGAATCACATGCAGTTTAGAGAAATACGGAATAGACTACAGGGACTACGCACGCGCAAGAACTTCAAACTTTGATCCTTTAACTTTTAGCGGGAATGGTAAAGGAGGTGCTTGTAAGAATCTAGAGTTTATAAACGTGCGAGGTAACGAATGCCGAAACTGCTCGGCCGCATGGTGGCAAGAGACCATAATGATGCTTCACCATGACAGTTCGGTTAAGTTTTGTGATTTTGGTAAATCGCCCGGCGGGGTGGTAAACGAAGACAACTTTGGATACTATAAAGTCACCAACACTCAGTTTCGATGCACGGCAAACAATGATTCCACAACAAATTACTGGTTTGGGAATTATATCTAATTACACTAAGCAAGTAAATTAACATGAGTGAAGAATTCATTCTATCGTAACTACATTTTGAGATTTTCTTCGTTATATTGTTAACCCTCAAACGGACAAGCAATGTTAGGAGTGTTTTTTTTCACTAATTAGACTAGTATGGAACGATTTTCCTAAAATAAATATATATAAATAATTAGGTACAAAACGTTTTAAAAGTGTAGAATCTAGACATTTTTAGTTTGCGTATATACTTAGTTTTAGTAGCTACTCTGTTAAACGTCAGCTGAGGGCCGGCAAAGCTGGATGGAAAAAAATGTTAAGAAGACAAGTTCCTTTGACGACTCATGTTGATCTTCTATCTGAAGAAAGACAAGACCCTACAGCGACAAGTTATTGGTTTAATTTGAAACCAGAAACAACATTTCAAACAATAGAGAGTTTTTAGCTCTAATGAAAAAGAACACAACCAAAAGAAAACCCGCGTAATGATTTTCAGAGGTTTAATATGGGTAATACCGAGCTCTCGGTAACCAATTAAATTTTCGGCTTAGTCTCAGAATCAGCTAAAAAGCTTCATCAAATTTCAGTAGTCGGTTACAGTTAATTTAGGCAAATAAGAATCCGTTACCAGTTAACTTAATTTAGAACCCCTTTTTTTTCAAGTAATTGCTGTAATTGCCTCGCTGGTGGAGCGGAAGGTATGGTCTATCCGCAGTGAGAGAAGAATATAAGTATGGCCAATAACATGCATCGTCTTCATTTGGTTTCTCTAGATCTGTTCATGTAACAGTAAAGTGTTCAGACAGATGTAACAAAAACATATAACTTCAACTTAAAGAATGGTTTAGGATGTTTTCTTTTTCTTTTTTGAACAATGCTCCTCTATAGCTCAAAAAGCACCCATCTCTTAAGTAAGGTAGTGACGTGCATGTTTTGATCGGAGACCGACCTTCATTTAGAATCAATTTCAGCAAACAAGTTTGGGGATTTCAGAATCACATCCGAATTTAAATTGATCTGAGAGAATCTGTTTTTTATCAAAACCGTTTTTCGAGAAAGTATACTAGATTCAAAGATCAACACGTTAAATCGAGAAAAAGAGTTTTTAGTAAGTTTTTCCCAGGGAATTCGCGTTGTGTAGTTTCTCAAAGAAGATATGATCTTGTTTTGCACAAATGGATAGAGTCTACAAATGAAAGTACAAAATCAAAACGTTTGACGGGGCGTTTTGATTTACAGTATTAAGGATTTAACTTGATATAAAGGAAACTTAGGAGGATATTGCAATTCAAAAATAATGGTATACCAATTTTTTTTCTCTCTTTAAATTATAAAGAACTAACTTCATTTTTCAAAATACAACAAAGACAACAACAATGACAATGATGACGATGATGATAGCAAAGGCAACGAAGGTGAGGTTTATGATATAAGAGACGGCGACAATTTAACCGGATAATTTTGAAATTCTAAAGTTCCCGGGTACAGGCCCGGCTCTTCCGAGAATTAATTGTGTGACTTTGTTTTTGTGAAAAATTACCCTTAAGAAGAGAAAAAGCGGTGAATAATATCAAGAAGAATTAGCAAAGCACAGAGGACAATGGAGAGCATTTGTCAATTGCCCATGCTCCAACCTGGAGCCACGGGCGTAAGAACGATTTCAAGGAAATAAATTTCCAACAACGAAAAAGTACTGTGTTGACAATGCAAAAGAAAAAGCAGCTTTGGGTTAGGAAGAAAGTACATTTCCTAGGGCAGTTTTTCATTCCTTTTTCCTAATCTAAATCAGTTGGGTCTACTTTCCATTTTTTTTTTTGCATGGTTGACACTTATTGTTAAAGTGATTTAGATATATTAAGTTCGAACTTCCAAAATACTTTTGGTGGTCTTAAAAACGTTGTTTAATTTTAAAAGAACTATTATTTTGAGCTTTTATTACATATTTTTTTCCATTACTTTGGAAGAGCAATAAGACTATACTTCGTTTTAGGAAGGACTTCGTTGTAGAGGCTCGTTAAATCAAGATTTCGCTGTGTCCTTTCTTGAGAACAACTTAGGTCCAGTTCAAACGTCAATCTTTAAATGTGCCGAACCTGATTATTAAGTTCGGTACACAATAAGGTTAAAGTATGAATAAATTAGGATAGACACTTTTGTATTTGGATCGACTCTACCGTTCTATTCGACTGAGCTTATCGAACTTAATTGTTTTGGTCGACCCAAATAGGTATTAGGCTCGGCACATGTAAAGATCGACGTTTGAACTGGGTTTACAAACGGTTATAGAAACGTTTTAAACATAGCCTCCAAACCACATGTTGGTTGTCTTATCAGGCCCAGACGTACAGCGAAAGGAAGGATCTATGGCTTCGTACTTTCCAAAATATTCATTGAAATTTGAAGTTTGGCGACTGTTTCCGTAGTAACAATGACTCTTGTAATGGTGAAGTGGGTGCGAAGACTGTTGAAAAAAGGCTTCGCAGTTCTTACAGCTACTGTCATTAATGCTGATTAGCTCAACCGTCTTACATGCCCCAAAATTAGTGTTAAAACTCAGGGGGTCGAAGTCCGCAAAAGAAGCCCGTAGGTAGTCTTTATAGTCCACCCCAAAGTCTGGAAAAGAGCATGTGATTCGCCAGTGCGTAGAGATCTTCTTCAAATTTTCCATTTCCTTCTTAGACATCCTGTAGTGATTCCAGTTAGGATTATCCACGCTGACTGAAAAATCTTTTTCCAGCGACTTTCTAAAATAAGAAACGTTATTGTAGCTGTAGGAACTAACCAGCGTCCAAGCAGAGTTTTTTTCTGACGTCATGTCGCAATAGCCTTTGTACACATTGCCACTGTTGCCCTGGATACGGTAGAGGCCCGAAGTAGACATTCCCATTCTGTAGTGTTCTAAGCAAGAGTTTGCCACCTGTTAAAAAACAAGAGCAAATTTTAAGGTATTGTGGAAGAAAAGACAGAAACGAAAGAAACTTTGATCTGTCGAGACCAAGGATGTTTGGTGGCTGTGCATGTGTAGGGCGGCTGTGACCAAATAAGGCTGAAATGGATCTCAACATCTACTAAAACTTAGACTTACAATGTTTTGAGATATGGAGATCCTGCTGCTAATGTGCTCTTAGGGACCGGTCATTATTTCTGGCCGGGTTGGGACCGAAAAGAAAATGGCTGCAGGGTAAAAAAAAATTGACCTGCTTTAAGTTGGGTAGAGGAAAAATATTACCTAAAAATGGTTGGGTAGGAAAAAATTAGGCCTAGGATATGGTTGGGTAGAAAAAATTAATAAGGAATTGAATGTTGGGTAAACAAAATTTAAGCAGGAAAAATAATTTCTCTTCGGCCCCAATACCGGCCATAAATAATGACCGGCTACATCTTTGTGGCTACAGCACTCAAAGCTAGACTTTTTTCATTTCTTATTTATTTGTACACAGTGTTCAAGAAGGGGTTTTTAGATTCAGAAAACGTCTTAAACCCTCTTTTCTTTTGAATGTGCAATTTTTTGACATGAATATTGTGCCAAAGATTGCGCGGCCAGTGACAAAGGTTGGTTTGATAAACAGCAAGATGGCTTAAAAATAGCTAAAATCTGTAAGTCGCGGAGGCCAAGTTTCAAGAATAGTAGTCGCACACATGACATAAAGCCATGTGACGTCACGACCACAAATGTCGCCTCAGTCCCTGGATGTTTTGAAGTGAGATTTAGCATCTTTCAGTTGCTAAAACTTATGGAAATAATATTTTTCTCGTCAGTTGCAAACCATATTCTTCTTTTGTATACACGACTAAACAAAATAAGAAAAAAAATTCTGTCATACGCACCTTAAGAAAAAAAGTGTCCATATCGGCCGAGATTGTTCAATGTGCTGAGTGATCGCACAGGTTATGATAGTGCAATGAATTGACGTCTCGACTAACACAGTTTTAATACAATTATATATAATGAATGTCTTTTAATGAGATGCTGTTTATCCGAGTCAGACTGTCTAACCTAAACAGTCATTTATATACATGCAATAGTTTTTGTTTGAACGTACCCTCTTTGGAACACAGTCTTTTTTTGTTCATCATTATTCATAATCTGGACATCTTTTTTTAATAAATTTCCTCTGTTGCGTTTGCCTGATTGTATATTTTTCTACAAGATGTAATTAAACAAACTGATAAGTGAGGATATAGAGATTACAATATTACATGTTAATAACTTGATATCGTCTTTATTCACTCGTTTTTTTGTACATATCACTCACACGCTCGCGGACTTGCTCGTTTGTGATATGATAAAAAAAAAAACCCGTTAGCTAAAAAACAGCCATATCCAAAATACCGAATGTGGCGGGGCAGGAACATTTTTGACTGTAACTCAGGCGGGGCAAAAGGTTTTTTTTATCATATTAACTAACGCGGACACACCCACTTTTTTTAAGTTTCATAGTGATTTTGCTCCGGCCCGAGACTACAATAAATTTTGCACGGCTCTAAATGTGGAGTCAACTTGTAACGTCAAAAGCGGCAAACCGTTAAATCATTTGACAATGGGAAAAAATTTACAATAGACTAAATTAAACAATTGTTTACTCAGCTCTATTGTTTGTTCTATTGTAAATTCTTTCCCATTGTCAGCCGACCCTGTTCGAATATATAGTTGAATTATTTATTATAGATGCCAAAAGTTTATATAGTCTCTGTTATGAAATAATTATAAGATTGCCGATTTATTTATAGCAGTTAGAATCAACACAAACCTAAACATCACACATACCTGAACAGTTCTCAGTGAAAGAACAAAAACGAACCCACTTTTCTTTCTTAAATGCAATCTGAAATTACCGACTTCGCTGTTTAACTCACACCGCCTCATCTTTTCCACTGATTGAACTTCAAAGTTGACTGAGCCGCATTTGTTATTATCGAGACATTGGTGGCTACATGCAAAAATATCTTGAGCGTACATCGACTCGATAACGTGGCCAGTAAGAACTGTATTGTAACTCATGTCGCCAAGAAAAACGCGATTACTTGTATTAGCCAAAAACAAATTGCACAAAATAACGATTTGGATTAGTGCTTTTTGCAAGTGCATCGTGATAAATGAAAGCTCACTAGGAATTGTGTTAGATATGTTCGAAACAGTTAATGTGTGCTTTTACCTTCAAGGTTCATATTAATGGTATATTATCAAGTTATTGAGGCATGATTACGTCACTGTTCAAAGAATGTTGATATAACTGTCACAAAAAGTATTTTGTTTCAGCAGTGCTTGAACTTTTATTTTATTCACATTTTTAAAATTTAATTTAAATTGTTAAATGTTTACTTTGGGATGCCCTTTAGTATAAGTTTTACTTTTCTCAGTTTACTTTTTTACAGTTAAGTCTACAACTTTGTTTGGACAAAAAACGTAATATCCTGCCTCAAACTTATCACTAAAAATGAAACAAATTTCAAACTAGGGCAGTATTACTTTTCTGACAGGTTGAAACCACATCTGAATCTTCCAACGTTTTTAACCATATCGGAAACGCAATAAGAAATGATATGAGATAAAGTATGAGACATAAATTGTTCGTCTAATTTCCTTTTAAACTATTTTTGGTGCACCTGCTTCATTTTGCGTTTCAATTTGTTTACTAATAAGTTTAGTAAAATACAAGCAATGGTAATCAGTACAAAATGCGTGGGTACAGTTAAAATTTGTGAGTAATTATGGGCCAAACATAACAACATTTCAAAAACTTACGCAACCTTCGTTATGGCTTTTTTTACCATTTTAACTGCTCTCACGACTCTTTTCGTCTATCCTCAGTTTCATGCTGTCCAAGTACTGCAATATCTGGCACCTGAACTCCTACTAAGCGTCGAAGGACAGTGTTTTGTAGTAAACAGTCTCAAATGACAGCAAAAGGGAAATGAAGTGCGAATAGTACTTTGTGTATGTTCAAAACGAAAGGAAACAAAAACTACAGAAATTGCTCACTCACTTCCGACACCTTGCACCTTTTTCGCCATCCCGAACCTGAGGCATGATAAATCAACCGTCCCAAGAAAAAAAACAAAAAGACACAGAACCTTACTGAACTTTTGCTCCGAATTTTATTTGCTTTTTGTTTCCTTTTCGCTTGGAAGCAAAAGTTCAAAATTTTGAAAAAAATTAATATTTAAAACACCTTATTTATATATGCTAGTGCACTTTGATCTACTACAAAAGCGAAGTGATTATTTTGACTAATTTTGTATCATATATACATATATCACACAAGTAAGTTTGAAAAGAACATGGTGTTGCCTATAAAAAAATGTACCATTTCAGAATCTGTTTAGCCCGCTATTTTAATTCCAAGCCTCTCTGAAACTATTACAATTACAGATGTTGAGCATATTGGAAAAGTACTTATAACATCAAAACAAGCTGTTCAATACCCTGAACAACCCGCATCAATCATATTCGACGCTTGTTTTTGTGTGGGAATTGAAATAAGGTCATGTCATCCTCAATAACTGCTAAAGAATCCCGATCTAAAACTAGAGATTTGTCTTTTTCTCGAGTTATACACAGTAATGGACTGCTGTTCGTAGAAAGACCACAGAAGTAAAGTCCTTGGTTTACACAACTTGCGACAGAATCTTTTTTATGCTGACGTGACGAAACGACTCTGTTCAGCTGTAATAGAGAGTGCGCTTGCGCTGTTTGGTCTGGTCAAGCCGTGCAGTTGAATATGTGTAAGCCAAAAGGTTCTCTTTTGATTTTATTGCTGTTAAAGTCTGTAGCAAGCGAAGTAACTTCAAAACTCCTAGTAAAAATATTGACAAACAAAAAAGAAAACAGAGAGTTTTGAACTTTCTCTCAAGTTACCGTTCATTTAGATGTTAATGGCTTCCTACTGCGCCAGTAAAGAATAACGTTAAATATAAAGTTTTATATTTTAGTTTATAACGTAAACTGCAGTGCAGTAGAACTTTCAATATTGTCGCTTCAACTTCTTTGAATTTTGTGCCAATCTTCATTACAGTTGATTGTTTACGATATAGTAGTGCTGGAGCTAAATCGTTTAACAAGTGTTCTTTTCTTTTGCATTGCCGGAGCCAAAGGAGCATCGGGAGTTTCCGAGTATCCCATCATCACTTGCAGGCGTCCAACTGGATTACCATCTGTAAAAAGTTTTCATGATTTGTCACAACATATCAGCTTACTACATAAAACTTTAAAAAAAGGTTTTTTGTACCACTTCAGATTGGTACAATACAAGTAGTACACTCACTGCACCAAATTCTTTGTGTATGGATGTACGGACGCGTACTGAAAATATTGTGTACGGTTGGTGTATGGGCCAATACACAAGACATTTTAAGCCGTGTCTCTGAAATGGCATTGATGAACCAACTAAATTTTACCTGTTCCCGGCGGCCATGGCTTCATAGCTCAATTGGTTAGAGCATCGGTATCGGTACCAGTTCCACCCCTTTGAGGCCTAATTTTTTCAGGGCTTTTTCGCAATTGTTCAAATTGTGCACACGACCGTTAAAATTGTTCAAAAAGTTGTTGTTAAATATCCTTAGTGTGGTTTCAGCCTAAAAATTGTCTTTCTTTTTAGCATTAGCTTTGAAAAAGGTTTTTGCAGAGAGCCATGTTGGAATACTGGATTACTGGATTGGGCATATCATACTGAGGGCAAAAACCAATATTACACAACAAATCTAAACACAAGGAAAAGTATAAAATATGGAGGGGGTGGGAGGGGGGGGGGGGCGAGAAAAAATGAAAGTCAGCATTCATGTTACATTATCCAACTAGAAAGAAATTTAAATAGGAGCTGCAAAATACAAACAACAGCAATGTTAACCGCCTTTACTCCAGGTTCTAAAACTTCAGTATGAAGTAAAAACGCATAGCTTTTTAACTATTAAAAGTAGATTGTCGTGTTAACATTACGCACCGTATTCCAAGCCTAACCATTTGGTTTCTGAGTGTTTTTCTGCAAAGGATAAGATTGAAGTAAGAAACATTTTGACCGTAACACAACTGGCTAGAAAATAACAGTTGTGACAGCGATGTTAGATTCTATAAGTAATTTAATTAAACATTCTTTTTCTTCGGAATTCTTCATCCCAACAATTCGAACAGTTGATTCATATTAATCCTGACGCTAAATTACTAAGAGTTGAGCCCAGGCGGTACAGTTAGTCCTTTATTAACTAAATGGTACAATGGAAATATCAATTCTGATTTAGCAAAAACTTTTTTTCCGGTATTCACTAATTGTTGCAGTAGATTCCAATAATCTGGATTCTGATTTAATAAGAAGTTTTTCGTTATCCACTAGGTAGTATAACGGATTCCATCAACCTGGATTCTGGTTTAGTCAGAATTGTTTCAGATTTCCTCTTAGGGGTACATAGGATTAAATCAATCTGGATTCTGAGTTAATTAAATTGATCAAGAGTCCGGTATCGACTTGTTGATAAAGAGGATTCAATAAATCTGGAATGTAATTACGAAGAACTGAATTCAGTATCAACTAAGTGGTACAGTGGATTCCGGTAATCTGGAGTCTGAGTTTCTTAAAAAAGATAATGGGTTAATAGATAATAAAATAGATTCCACAAATATGGACTCTCAATTAGTCAGAACTGAGTTGTTTCCGAGCCTGAAAGAATGCAATCTCGCTGTTAAGTAACATCGTACAAAACATGCAGGGGAAATGTAATTAGTTACCTTCACTATGAGAACCTGTCGGCGCCTTTCTCTTCATTCCTAGAACAAAAATTTTTAAAAACTTTTAAAAAAATACAGTTAAGAACAAATTTTTATTCCATCATTTTCAGAGCGCTGTTTTCTAGCCACAAGTTAAAACAATCTAGCAGAATAACAAAAATCAAACCTTTGAAGAAGTCTATTATTGAGATCTTACACATCCCAGTAAGTTTTTTCTTGGCATCTCTCATATCAAATACCAACACTGCATCGTTTGGAATGGCAATCCCCCCTGAAGTCTGTTTAATAAAATTTCATTAGTGTATTTTCTGTTGTATGCTATTGTTAAAAAAAATCCTAAAAGGCTTTTATTATGAAGTTTGGTTTAAATGTTTATATATCCTATCCGAATTCTATTAATACCCCCCCCCCCAACTCCTTTCTTTTTTGGCTTCCATCAAAATAGAGCTATCAACGATTGCTTTCACTTGAACCAATTTTTAGGCACATTTTCTCGTACTAATTATATCCCCACCCCCACCCCTTTGAAATAGGTTTTATTTGATTCCCTAAAGAAGATCTCTTTACCTAATCAACAATAACAGTTTACAGTTGAAGGTTTCGGATGGTCCCCTTACAGCAGTCCACATACTTTTAAGATAATAAGAATGGCCTCAGAAGAACAGAATAACCACCCAAGGGATGCATTACCCTGCTGTATGGGATGAATGTGTTTCGGGTACGATTTTAAGACGTTCTGCAATATTCCCTGTTTTTTGTGCGCGTGTAACCATAATTTGGTCCGCATGTGGCATAATTCTCTCAGCCTGCAGCGTTGTAATGTCGGTTAGGTTCAGAGCCTTTTCCTCCTCAAGAAAGCTTTGTTCTCAGTGTTTTCTGCTTGAGTCTTTGAAACGCAGTTATTCATCTCGCTGATCACGGACTGCTAGTGTTCCTCCCATGAGGCCTACATGGTTTAATTGGTCCAGGTTCTCTGTAACTGTCCGAACGAGCTTTTCCGTGTACTCTGTTACATTCGAGTACCTCTATTGATGCGTTGATGGTAAGACATAATGAAAGGAAACACGATTCGAGAAGCAGCCACCCTTGTTCTTTTGCATCAAGTAAGGCGGCAGTATATGCCAATGAGGTCTGACGTTGAAAACGCCTGGTAAAAATAGCTTGTCAACACAAGGTACAGTGGTTAGAATATCTGAAACTGGCTGAACAAAAGGGTCTTTTCCTCTTCAGGTCTTTTGAATGTAAAAGATAATAATAATAATACATAACTTTTTTAGTCATCTTCATTGGAGAAAACGTTAAGATTTTTTTCCTTTCACACAATAAAAGCCAATACTTATCTGGTATTATATACACATTATAATATACCTGAAATACGTGGTTCCATTTAACCATGCCGCTTTCAGGTGCCATTTGTTGGGTGGTGAACATCGTATGTTGTTCGTGCTTCACACTTCCCTTTCGACCTTTGCGAGGACTAGCAAAGAAAATTAAAGAGCGTTCCTCTGTTATTAGTGTTACTCTAATAATGTACTATGCAAATCCTGCATTCTGATTCTTTTCTGTTTTCAGTTAATGGAAATTTTTTTAACAATTTAAGTGACACTAGTGCTAAAACATTAGACTTCCCCGACGTACTCATATAATATACTGTAATAGCACGCAGTAAGGAAATTCGCCACCGTTTAGATACAGCTTTGAGCGCCATAACATCGTTAGACTTGCGCTGGAAAGATCGGACACTAAATAAATCTTAAAAATTTAAGCTCCTAAAAAAACTCTTGTCTGGTCTATTGCAACCAATGGAGCTGAAAGTTGGACACTTCGCAAAGATGACATCAGGCGCACTGAAGCGTTTGAGATGTTTGGATACAGAAAAACCTTTTTTAGATGTATTGAGTACAGAACCGACGAGTCAGTCCTCCAGGAACTCAAAACACGACGAGCTTTGTTGTGGGACATCAAAAACGCAAGGTAAGCTACTTTGGCCATATCACAAGAGCAGGAAGGCTTTTGGGGATTGTTCTAGAAGGTGGTGCAGAGAGTCATCGATCAAGAGGACGGCAGCGGAGAAGATGGCTAGATGACATCAAAGAATGGACTGACCTGGTGGGTGCCGTGCCGAATGCTCTGCTCTATCTCACGACAGGCAGGCGTGTAGGAACCGTGTAGCTTCCAGGATTACCACCCCTCAACTATGAGGATGGAACTATGGTGATGATGATGATGGCGGACTCATAAACACCGAGTAAATAGATAATTTGTCCCTCGCTTTCATGGGAGAAGTCTTATTGCCAAATGTTGAGAATGCGATGAAAAAACTTGAGTTCTCCATAGTTTGTTTGGAAAACTCTTAGGGAAAATTGAGGTTACATTTTCAAGACTTTTAAAGAAAATTGTTTGGAAATTTTTATTTTTTTTTATTTATAACTAAACTTGATAAAGTTTTTAAAGAGTTACTCACATGTTAATTCTGCCTTTAATCTGTACTGTGCCCCATCCTATAATTAATCAGAGGGTATCTTAGGTTACACTGCAACCATTTGTTTGCTAGTTTCAAAGCACAAGTACAATATAGCAAACCAATTTTTCTTTTTACCTTGAATGTCTGATGCTTGTATTACTTCACCGGATAAACTGTAGTATATTGGCGGAGGCTCGACTTCAATCATTCCTACAAAATCATAAATTTAAAAAAAAACAAAGGTGATAAGGAATGTGTATTATAATGCATTTAGAAAGTTCAGTGGTACATCATAAAGAATTATATTGACTATTACAACAACGATTCACGATTTTCAAAATTAGGCAACCAAAGCTATAGACTAAACAACTACGTAACTTTACATGCAATTATTAAAGACAGACAACATTTATTGTCGTGATGTTTAAGTAATCTGATTTTTTGTTCATATTCTCCAAAAATGAATAAAAAAGAGACCTAGTTAATCGCATGGGGGCCGCCATATTGCCCTGACGTCTGACGTCACAACGTCAAACTTTCAAAAGAATCAGCTCTGTTGCCTTGTTCGGACTGTTCTACAGCTTGCATTTTTCGTAAAATTATCCAATAGAATAAAATAAACATTTTCCTTTTTAATCAACTTTACAAAAACTTTGGATTTCTGGTCTTAACCCAAAGGGAGGAAATAGAAGCTCCTGTGTCTTTTCTTTCATTCGCCATTGTCTTACAATAACAACGGTGATGATCAATCGTGGTCTCTAATGTTATGACAGTAATACTATGCTATGAGGACACTCTTACTTTCTAGCTGGTTAATGGTCTCGTCAAACACGTTTACTGTTCCTCCATCTGCTTGTGTTGTATCACAGAAGCCCGAGTCCTCTGTGCTGTCAACATCAACCATCGCTTGAACCGCCATTTGGGCTTCCTCTATCTGCATGTTAAGGCAATATTCACAATACTTGAGAGCAGTAACAGTCTGAAAAAAGTTCAGGGAGCTAGCTCCCCTAATCCCTTCTATCGCCTTTTTGAGCATGGTATTCCTTTGTGACGTGGTTGGCGCCGTCGATAAGATCTCTTTTCTTTCAGACCCCAAGGTTCCGGGTTCGATTCCCGGCTCTGCATGCCGAGATTTTACCATTTTGTAACCTTCTTTTCTTCTTTTAAAGCTGACTCACCTTTCCATCCTTACAATGTCAGTAAACAGCGATTGATTGGTGTCCCATCCGGCAGGAGGAGTCAGATTCCCACCCCCCACACTACAGAAATCTAAGATAAGTCTTTTCCTGTTACTCAGCTTTCCAACCTTACGAGGACGGTAAATAAGTACGAGTTTCTGCTGGGAGCTAACCTGCGATGGATTAATTTCCCGTTCAGGGGGAGTCAAAGAATCCCATTTGTTTAATACTACGGAAACTGGGCCACTGGGCTTGGGAAAAGATTTAGCTAACTAGCTCTCCTGCTAATGGCCTGTTGTTAGAGACATTTGTCATGTGACGAAAAGGAAAAATGTAAGGCGTTTTTAAACATAATACAAGCCACAATGCGATAAGTCACAGTGATTTCACAATCTACCTTATCTTCTTGGGAGGAAATCTTCGTTTGAAGAAGGATCTCCCCTGACTCGGTATCCTGGAGTTTGTACCACGTGCCTCCTTTCTGTTGAGAAAAGTGTGCATTTGGAGTGTTCTTCGTACCAACAGATATCAGGGTTCAAAATAATTTTCATAGGTTTGCCAGTCATCTTGTCCGGCTAACTAAAATTTCGTTTGGACATGCCTCATTTCCGACCGGAAGCCGAAAGCTAAGTTTAAAAGTTTGTATGTACTGTGTAAACGAAAGTTAAAAACTGTTATATTTAGGTACAAAACCTCATTTACACAACTCAAGACTGAATTTGTATGGTCATTGCCGTAAGTAGTGTAGCGAGGTGTTGGCCAGACGAAGGGAATGTTAACGTTCTCAAGACTGCAGCTTCTTATTGCAGTTACTTACAGCAATGATTCTAGATATTCAAGCAAGAGTTGCTTAAGTTATATTGCAGTTGCTCTAACGAAGAAGATTTACGTTTAGTAAATGTAATCAGTTAATAATACATGATTGTAATGATAGTACTTCATGTAAGTATTGTCAGTGATGTAATGAACATCCGGTTGACTAGAGCGGAATAAAAGAACATGGCGTCGTTCACAATGTGTCGACTAGTTGTTGATAAAAACCCAAACATTACAATGATAAATCTTATCGTACACAAATTCAGCCCGACGCTTGCTGAAGGCTTGAAACCTATCTAGGGAAAACTGACCTTTGCTGCTTCACGAATCTGTTCTGTGGTTAGAGATACTTGTCCCATGAAGTCGTTTTGGAATACATCCTTGTCAAACACTTCCTTCATTAAAAAAAGAAAACCCACAGAATTTAACGACTTGCATTAGAGATTATTGGCCATCAGAACTGTGCAAAAATTTTGCATAATTTATGTTAAAAGCACCAAACGTTGCTAATATTATATAGAACTTGATCTGTTGTTCAGATCTACATATGGATCCCACCCAGAATCATGAAGGGAGTGCATTTTTTAGAATTGCGCAGTTCATAACACATATACTTGGTAGAGTTATTTAGTTGCAGCCGCTGGCGAATGTCATCATTATCACCTTGATTAAACTTGATCGTTTATGGTTTTCTGTCTTTAGAAAACAGATCAAGATAATAAACAATGTTTGTTAAAAAGCAGTTAACGCTACTTCTTTTTTTCCTGTCTGAACTATTCATCAAAAAATTTGAAGCACTTTTCAGAAAACGTTTTCCAAAGTAATTTAAATATCGAGAAATTTGCTCTACGTTCATGGCCGTGTCGTGACAAGGACTGGAAATAGTTGCGCTTGACGTTCTCAAGTTAAAGCGGCGCCATGGCAACGGAAATGTTCAAATTATATAATATTCATAGTACTTGAAACTGATATTCAATAGGAGTTAACTTACTATTACAAGTTTGTCGGTGTCTGTTGGCATAGCAACTGTGACAGACTCATTCCATACTGGGGCAAGTGTCTCGTACGCAACGTTTGTTTTAAATTTCTTCTCGTTATTAATCTTGACGACACAGAATGGATCGCTCAGTCCTACAAACAAAGTTATTAAAAGTTTTTTTTTATTATTATTATGATTATCTACAACAAGTAGTAAGGAAAATAGATATAACTTGTTTTAGAGTTGACGAGAGTTTTAGATTTTCCGGTTTTTTCTCATTATCACCAAATCATCTCAAAATACCCCGTGAACCAGGTCCCGCCCTCGGATGTTTCTGTTTCACGTTTGCACAGGAAGAGCAGCTGCTAGCGGTAAGTGAAATACGGCAAGATTTTTATATAGCTGTAAACCCACGTTTAAGTCTTGAAATGATACTTTCATATTCCTGTTCTTCTTGAACAACTGTGCGTTGGAATTCAATGACAAAGCAGTTATAAATTTTTGTCATCTTAATTGAAGACAAGAAGATAAATAAAAGACAAACTTGGTGAATTTTGTCAGGCGAAAGTGCAAACACCAATCTAGATGCAAAGTTTTGGTTTTGTTGCTTGCGGCTCAATCTAAAACCCTCTCTTAACAAATGGAAGAAATCCATCATTACATTTGTACTTATCGGTACCTTGGTAGTGTTTTAATTTCTTTATGCCCAAAAAATTATGAAATGACATTTGTTGTTCATGTACACTCAATTTATGTGTTTGCGAAACTAGTACTCACAAACACGAACACTTACCGTGATTTAGAGTGCTTTAATTAAAGCTATGAAACCTAGCTGACTTAAAGATAAAACCTTTTACGAGCCTAATTGCTCGTTGGCCAGGTGCTTTTATACGGTTTCATTCGTTATTCAGTGGAAGATATTGAATAATATATCTCAGCTTTGATAATTAACAACGACAGCTACAAAATAAGGCTTCATGTTTTTAAATCAACATACAGATCTTACGGCAACTGATGCGATTTTCTTAATGTAACCTACCATTACTATCCATGGCGACCATGTCCTTGCCTTGCAGAAGGGTTAGGATTAAAACTCCGCGTTCTGAGAGAAAATAATTTATTGTACACAGTTCACTAACGGTGGAATAATATTAAAAAAATAATGAAAGGGATATTTTATTTGACGTAATTTTGCACAAAGAGTGATTGCCCAATCTTCCAGACAAGTAACTTATGACTAAAGCGGTCGACGGCACAGATTTTGACATGTTAAGCCCCACGAATGTTGAATGACGCTAAACACTGGGTGGGCAAACGGTTTCAACATTTGTTTCGATTTTGTTTCAACAAAGCTG
>JAOEHV020078408.1:0-16103 GCA_025447995.2 Isaurus tuberculatus
TAATAAATATTGCAATAAGAACGACTTATTATATATTTTGTTGTAGAAATAAAGAATGGACTAATCCACCTGTAATGTCAATCTAAGACGTTTTGTAACGTATGTTTGTGATCCGAATAGCCGGTTGTAAATTACCTTTTGTGAGTGAGATTTACAATTGTTGTTTGTAAAGTTATTCTCAAATAAAGTTTCCATTATTATTATTGTTATTATTATTACCCAGTATATTTTCAATTTTTTTTATAGATTTTACATGGGTAGTAAAAACGATGGCTATGTATTAAAAATGTTGTAAAATATTTCGATTAAAAAGTCATTTTAATTTATTTTGCATAAATGGGGACATTCAACAGATCAGATGTACAAATTATTTTAATGATTTTTATCACCCCTTGTATGACCAATAAGGATAACCTTGCACTCAGAGGCCAGTTGTTACATATGAGGGGCAGAGGGGTTGGTGATATATGACATTTTGGGAAAGTTGAAGGTCAGATAGTAAAAATTATTTAGAGTTTATTTTTCAAAAACAGGATAATAATTCTCTATGGAAATGCTGTTTTTTGACTACCGAAGTATTTAAACTATTATACTAGGATTCAATTTGCTTTTTTGATAGTGTTGTTTAATTTGATAATGATACAATTCAAATTAATTTCTAAAATGTATACAAATTTGAGATTGGATTGAAAACCTACAAAATCTGCTTCCATCACTGCCATTGCAATTAACCCTTTGAGCCCCAACTGAGTTCCATACTTCCTTTATAAGCAGTTTGGGAGAATTTGGCATTTCAACTTCCACAGCTTATTTCACTTGATCAATTCCTTGCTTCTCATTACCAGTTCTATTGTTTTGTTTGAGTTATGTAAGGAGAAGTTTGAGGTTGATAATTTGCCTGGGGCTGTAAGGGTTAATACCCATTCATTGTCAAGTGTTTTTTCTAAACTAAGTTAAGTGGAAGGGTGAGAGTGATATGATTCTATGTATGTTTTGCAATTTTGCTAGAGACCTGGCAGAACTTTTCCTAGTTTGAAATGTTTAGCAGTGTCACTCGTACCATTTTTGCATTGTAATAAAGTGCTCATTTCACTTTCAGATCTGACAGGAAATACAGACTTGTGTATCCTGATGGAAGTTATGCAACAACATTACCTGGCACATCTGAGATAAACATTGGAAAAGTATCAAGAAGATCTTGGAAAACCATATGGCAGGTTAACTTTGCTGTTAGCAACTGATGACAATGAATTAGCATCTGACAATGAATCCTCACTGCATAACTCATCAGAGGAAGAAAATGAGGAGCCTGTGTACAAAAAGCAAATCCTTGGTTTGAACAATGAACCAGCTTCGTCAGCTGAAGCTTCGTTTGCACTTGATGACTTTTCAGGTAAATATGTTTTACGGAAGTGGCATACCAAAAAGTAACAGCAAGAAAATATTAATATAGAGATAAAAGTGTGTTTTTAAGCATTCTAAGACCATAGGGCTGTATTCCAAGATGTTTAGCATTTATTTCAGATCATAAAAAAAGCTTTTGTTTGAAACAAATCTTAAGCTGTCTTTCAAACTGTATCCTTCACCCTTCAAACACACAACAACCCAAGCAAATATTAGCAAAATATTTTATGTAAATTGTCACAAAAACATATTGCGATGGGACATCAATTATAACAGATATCAATTTTAACCCATATTATTTGTTTAAGATCTTTTTGCGGATGTGAATGGTGAAAGTAGCATAAATCCTTCGCAAGCAGTTCTAGTTGTGGATGATATCCCTGGCATTTCAACGGATGATAATTCTTTTATGGGCAGACCGAAGAAATCATGGATGGACACCATCAATGAAGACCTGCAAGCCTGGAATCTAACCATGAACATGGCAGACGACAGGGACGCATGGCGACAGAAGCTACAGGATGCCAAGAGACAGTCCAACACCCCTGGAAGGGTCCAACGGACTTTAAATGCATGATGATGATGATGATGATGATGTGTCATCGACCATACCAAATATCCAGGAAGGTTCTGCTGCAACTTCAGATGGTATCTCTGCTATGAATGCCTCACCCAACGTACTGAATGAGGAGGATGCCCATGTTGCCTCAAATGATGCCCCTAAGATCAGACAGATTAGAGTTCACAGAGCACAAATTAAGAATGACTTGATGAACCTCTTCTCAGACAAAACTATCATGGTAGAGGAATTACATGCTGTTCTCATTGATTCTGCAGGTAATGAAGAAAAAGGACGAGGTTCAGGGGTACTTCGAGAAATATTTACATCTTTCTGGAAAGAATGCTATGATTCACTCGTGCTTGGTGTAGATGAACGTGTGCAATATATGCGTCACGATTATGACAGACCTAAGTGGGAAGCCATCGCAAGAATCCTGTTCCAAGATTACAGCACATGCTCCTATTTTCCTCTGAAGCTCTCTCGTATATTTTTAGCTTGCTGCCTCTTTGGGGAATCAAGCTTTACGGAGGAGGAACTGATTGATTCCTTCAAGCATTACCTTCCTAAAGACGAGGCAGAAATAGTTGCAGAGTGTTTTTCTGGCAGTATTAAATGTGACAATAATGACCTTTTGGAATTCCTGTCAGATTACGACTGCAAGCCGGTGGTAACTCAACAAAATCTTCAAAGCATAATCAAAGAGATAGCACATAAAGAGCTTGTCCAAAAGCCACAATATATATCCGATTGCTGGATGCCAATCCTCAGCCAAATACAGGTCCATATTCCAAATGCAAAAGCCCTTCAAAGGTTATATGATGACAGACAACCTACTACAGGAAGGGTTCTATCTCTTTTGAAGGTTGCTCCCTCAAGCCCACCTGAAAATGAAACATTTTCACACCTGAAGAGGTACATCAAGCTTTCCTGGTCTTTGCACAGCTTCTGATATCATTTTAGTTGATGAGACTAAAGTAAATTTTAATGATTTGAGTGGTTTTCAACGTAGACCAGTTTTCCATACCTGTGGTTGTGTGTTGGAGCTGCCTTGTACCTATTTTTAAAACTTCTGTGAATTCCGTGAAGAATTTTAAAATATCCTATGTGCTGGTTCTTGGCAGTTGGACATTGTTTAAGCTAATTGTTTTAATCATTTGTTCAAGCAAGGTTTTCAAATTCAATTTTGACAGTCGATGTTGTTCTCATATGGTAATTGTTATGGACAGCCCATAAACACTTTAAAAGTATTGGTACTGATCGACTGTACATTGGAATTATCTTGACACAAACTTTAAAAATCTGTCATTATTGTAAGTTATCGTGACAGTTGGACAGTTGGTGTTAATTTGCTTATAATGTTTTGTTTCTTGACGAAAATGTCATTTGTTGCCGTTCATGAAGTTCATTTTTTATTGAGATAATTTTTTGGATAGACTTTGGTAATAAATTTGCATCATTATGTTATTTAGCAGTTGTTATTAAACTGATTAAACTCCTTACCAACAATGCTATATAATAATGATAATAATACCACTTACAATATTTGCTCGTGTATAAGTCAAGGTTTTGAGGCATGAAAATCAGCTTAAAAAACTGACCTCGACTTATTCACAAGCAAAAAATAAGTTACAAACTATTAATAATGTAGCATTTTTTTTTCGAAAATGGCGCTTGACTTCTACACGCTATCGACCTATACACGAGCAAATATGGTATTACATAAACTTAACTTGAGGCTCTTACCATAAGCTATGAACCCCAAATTTGTCCTTTTGTTCTTGTGGTCCAAGTGCAAAATATGAGGGCCATAAAGCAAGAACGAGGATTCATAACTTACATTGATTACGAAGGAATGAGATTATTAGTATTCTTTGTAATTTCCTGTGAGTTTGACATCAAATAGGAGGCTTTGCAGCTTTCACACATGATGTTTTTAGTTTTTAATGTTTCCAGTATGTTGGTGTTAGTCTTCCTTAGAATGAAGAATGCTATCACCAGCATAATGAAAATCCGATTTTAGCTAAAAACATTCTATTATTGATTTGACTGTATTGGTGATGACCTCTAATTGACCAATGACCCACACGCATTTAGCACGAATTTAATGTATCTCTGATTGTAAGTTGATGTTGTTATACATATTTTTGCTCATATGTGTATTTGGCAACTTTAAAATCGAGTCGCCACACCTAGACATTAGCCTAAACTAAATTTGGTTTATTTATTTAAGTATTAAGTATTAACAATCTATTTTCAACCTTTATTGCGTTGTTCGCATTTTCTACCTTAAAGTTTTAGGGATTAACACCTTCTAATGCAATTTACAAGAGTCTCTTATACAGTGTGTTAACCCGTCCTGCCAATCTTTTGGTCTTTCCAAATGGGTATTTTCGAGTACATATTCAAAGTATTGTTGATGTAGTGTTGGCACTACTGTATCACACATATCTTTAACTGCTTCTGTTTGCTCCTCTGTGACTGGGTGAATTAGATTATCTTCCCCGCCGTGAAATTCTTGGAGAAAATAAAGCTCATCGGGTCTTCCATTAACTGTATCGTGCCTAGATGCTCGAATAAAATGAGTATTCCACTGTTCTCTTACTTTATTCAAATCGTTTTGTATGAGTTCACTGAAGCAAAACCAAAGGCATTCATTCTCCAGCTCATTAGGAGATCCTTAAAAAAGTTCATCCACCAGCTAAATCTGTTCTTTTCTGAAAAACGCCCACAATCCTTCAATGCATTGATTAGCTGGTGACGAGTCATACTTGTGTGCAGCCATATCTTGATGAAACTCGCATTGTATTGCTGCAATCAATCCATTCTCCATGCCACAGTCAGTTCGTAGTGTGACTGGGCAGCCACCCAACTCCTCGACACAGTGACAGAAAAAAGAAACAACAACTTCAGGGTTACTGCTTGTTCTTGTTACATTCAACCACATTAGCCTGCGGCTCCAGCCGTCGATACACCAATGGATAGGAAAGCCATAAGGCTTTAATTTATCATATCCATCGACATGCCAGACGTCATTTCGACCTCTCGTGAAATATTTCCTTCTCTTTAAACGCCTTGCCTGTCGCAGTCTACACCCTTCGGGATCCATTTCCCGCATAAGCTGTTCTACAAAATGTCTGGGCACTTGGAAATGTTCAGAGCATAAAACATGCCACATTGTTCTATATCCACTCAAGCAATCTGGACCATTGAGTTCTCTTTAAATACGTTCCCTGATCTCATTAATATCGTAATCAGGTGTCCGTCTCCTTAATCCATATTGTTGCAGTCGGCCTTTCAGGGTTCTTGTAAATATGTCAATGTTGTGATACTTGGAAAGAAAATTAACAATTGAATCATACTTGTACCCTTTAGAAAAGTAGTGTACAATGAGCTGCTTTTTGATATCAGAATTTGACGCCATATTGACACAGCGAAAGAAGGCTCTACTTTTCCGCTCACACACACAGTAGTAAACATCCATGTCACGCTAGTTTTTGGTCCTCCGAAATTTTGTTGTAATTCACGAGTGGTTTGGTGATTCGGTTTTGAGTTTGGTGATTCGATTTTGATTTTGGTGATTCGGTTTTGTATTTGGTGATTCGGTTTTGGTTGATTGTTTTGATTTGCCCTTGTGGGCCCTCGTAGATTACACACTTCAACTTCATCAAAATACAGCAACAATTGTAATGCATAAAGATCATTTCCAAAGAGTGGATGTGCGTGGAATACCTCAACATCACAAAAATCATTCAGTAAATTATCATCCCTGGAATGTGGGTTTTAAATCTTCAAACAAAAATCAGAGCTGAATTAGCAAGTAGGATTCAATGACTAACAGACCCACCAAAAATGAGAAATATTAATATCATAATAAAATAAATTTGAGAAAGTGTATGTAAAAAGAACCCAGTCCCTGCAAAGTCTCTTAAAATTAAATACCTTACATTCTCCATAAAAATTATCATCTTATTCTAGCTGTCAGACTATAAATGTTCACATTTATAGCAGTAATAACTATAAATATTCATTATCAGCAGCAGAGCTCATTTCTTCTTGTATTCTGGGGGCAAACACTAAAATACAATGTCATACAAATGTAACAAAACAAATAAAGCAGTGGACATGACTTACAGGGAAGTATTATCCCATTTCAGTTATTATTATGTTACCAAGAACCTTGAGATTGTTTACTTCACCTCTTCCATAATCGACGAACAATTCATCAGCTGTTGCAGGCTTTCCAAAATAGGTACGTAGTATGCTTCATCTGTTTTTTCAACATTTTTAATTCTAGTACCCCGTCTGACCCTTACATGATACCTTCCAAGAATAATTTTCTGAGGACCCTAATATAAAACATCAACGATATTTTAAAAAAATATTTCTGACTGCAAATAAAATTGCAATTAGAGGCTGGCTGCCAGAAAGTGCAACAATTTAAATACAATTTTAGAATAAATAAAGTTATGATATACTTTTATCATCATATTTGTTGCCTGGCTGGTGAATATTGAACAGTATTATATGGTAAGCTTGCTGCAGATTCTGTGTTCTGATTGGTTACACAAATGGGCAAGATAGGCCCATCTTGCATTAACATTACAAACATGTTTCATTTTTAGGAATCTTGCAGTATTTGTTTTATCTAGTATTAGAACCTTTGAGGATCCTTTGGTTCTTGTTTCAGTGACTTGGATTCCTTTTCTAGGACTCAAAGGTTCAGTTTACAAACACTCATACAGTACATATATATGCATTGACATTTGTACCTGTATGTTTGCAAAAAAACTATCTATAATCTTTAGTATATAATTATATGTGCAAACAATTGCACTTTACTACTGAAAACAACTTGTTTATTGTCGAGCGTTGGGAAAGAAAGTCGAAAATAAAAGTCGAACTTACAACGAGACTGAAATTGTCCTTGTAATATCGGTACTGAAAAGGCTCTTTGTCTATCCCCATGAAGGGATTAGCAACATCACTTGTATCACTGAATAATTCTGTAACTTCTGAAATGGTTTCAAAATTCATGCCAACTGTTTCAAGTTTACTTCTGACTCGACGCTTTAGACAGGCTATGCTACTTTGAACAATTTGTGTGGCGCTTTCGACAAATGAATTGGCAACCGTTTGAGGAACAGTGCCTTTTTCTTTGAATCGAAGCAAACAAAGTGCATTCGATTGGCGAGTGTCTTCAGACTCTTTTGCGTTATCAGTTTCAAAATTAAGCTCATTGTCATGATCCCTCACCTGTTGATCAAGTGGACGTACTTCATCTGGTGCTTGATCGTTATTGTCATTTTTATCCAAGCTCTAGGAGAAGTTCCGACACGTGGTGCTTGCGAAGTACATGGTTTCGGTACGAAAAAAATTTCCTGTAAGTCTTGGAACAACCGTCAATGCCGCACAGTACATGGAAATTAGGATCATCTTTATGGATTCTTTTAATATGGTTCAGCAAAACCTTCAGATCAGAAGCAAAATAACCTAGACAAAGATTACACATGTATCCTGTCATTAATTTTTGCCTGGACATCTCTTTGCTTCGAAAAATATATTTTCTCGCAATCTCGGTCCCAGTGCCACGATCCTTAAAGGATCGTGGCTCTGGGAACGAGATTGATTTTCCCGCTCTTCTGCAGTCAGGTGACGTGGTGTGCGCATGCGCTTAGTAACCACGTTGAAGTCAGTTTTGGGGTCGGTTGAACGTGTTTGAGTGTTTTTTAAAATTTACAGTAGATTTCTGCAGTTACTGTGGTTTTTGGGCGTTTAAAAGCAAGTATAAAAGGTAAGTGTTTCCTACCAATTTACTTCTTTTGTTTTTTATCAAAGAATAGAACTTATGATTTAAGTAATCTGCAGTCATTGCTCACATTTGTATTTAATAATCAAAGCTCGTATAATTTCGTTTTATTTTTGTTGTAGAAATGGAATCCAGGCTAGTGAATTGGTTACTGAAAAAGGGAGTTAAGCAAAATACAGTAGATATCCTTCTGGAAAAAGAGGTAAAGTCAGCGAGTTTTGGCGAAACCGTTTTGGCGCCCAAATTAATGTACCAAAATTTACTGCCTCCGCAGGAATTTGTTCCGTAGGCCAAACTTAATTTTATGATTTTCTTTTAAGATGAAATTACTCCATTATTCTCTTTTTTGCGTGACGGTATTACACCCAATATTTGCCAAGTTCGACAATTTTACGGCCCTTTTTAAATTTTATGTATACACCGCACTGAAAGTGAACATAGGCCTAACTTACTGCTTCTTAAAAAACAAGCTTGTATCCGATCAAAAATTACTTTATTATTATTGTATTTATGATATTTATGATAAAAGGGGGGCAAATTGCCAGGATTAGAAAGGTGGTAAACAGCTACAAACACGAAAGCCAAAGTGCTAAGGTATGATCTGTTCTTTAAATAGTCAGTCCTTGTTTCTTTTTTGAAGTAGTTAAATGCTCCAGTTGTTAAACCAGCAAAGATAGAATTATTTGTAAAACCATCAGTGTGAGTAGTTAAGAGTTGCTATGATCGTTGAAAATCCTGGAATTGGCCAAAAATTTCGATCTTTACTTCCAAAATTAATAAAAAACTGGTGTTCGGTTAAATATTTTTAATGTCATACCATTGTAAAACAAAAGCCGCAACTCTAGAAGACTTGCTTATTGGCCAAAAACAAGTCTTCTAAAGCTCGTTAATAAAATTAATCTCACCTTTATAGTATGTATATTGTTGAACTGATTCGAAAAAAAAATTGTAAAAGATTCAAGTAAATAGTAGCAGCCCCTGTTAGTTCTTTTAGATGAAATTTATAGCAAATTTTTATGTCAGTATTTGCTGCTTTGTTTGTAGCAATTTCTGTATTTTATGACAACGACCCTGCCTGACATTAATTTGTATTGACCAGATATGGATGTTAACAGTTACAAAACACTGCAGCTTCATGGTAAATCTGAGCATCGATGGGGCGGGTATGATCCAGTTTGTTAATAAGTTTTATTTTACAAAGCCCATTTTGTGTTTAATCTTTTTTCAGAACTTACCTGCATGAAGATAAATCTAATAAGGATACAATTTCCCACAAGATTACTTTAACTTTTTAATTGTGTATTATTTCCTTTCATCCTCCAGCCACTTTCATCAGATGATGAATCAGAACCATCTAGTTTGTCAGCAAGCTCTCCAGTTCAAACACCAACAAACTCTCGCTCTTCCTCAAGCCTGTATTCATCACCTAATTGTAGCTCATCAGAAGACTCTACTAAAGCTGCCTTCAGCAAACCGGAACTAAAAATTAAAGAAAACTGGATTGCAAAATTTATGCTTCCCACAGCAGTAAGTTGCACTAAATATTAATGTAGGCTAAGCTAAATCCATTTATGATCCTAAGAGGCCCATTGCAGCCCATCTTTGGTTGCTTTATAGTATTAAGTGGATGAGTTATTGACTCCCCCTGGATGCGACAAAAATCCTTCACAGGTTGGCCTACACCTGTTTATTACCTTTTCTTCTTCTGGCCAATACATAATAGTTTTTAGCACAGGACATACTCCAAGTTCACTTGTTATTTTCTCTTTCCAGTTTTCGCATGATATCACAGAATCTTTGAAAAAAGGATTCTTGACATCACGTGAAAGGAATGAACTGACAAGAGATGTATGTTCAGCCATTCGACAGTATACGTTGAACCCCACCAGAACTGAAAGCGAGCAAGTAAGCTTTCTTCTCACTATTGGATCTGGAGTTGTAAGTACTTGCACATTATTAGCTCAGGAAAGTTGTTTTCATTTAGGTGTAATACGTTTTTTTTAACTAGTGCATCTACTGATTTTCTTACATTTAAGAATGTTAGCAATTGAAGAGTAAGTTAAACCCTGCAACATGCATTGTTGTAGATAATTTTTGATTTCAATTAAATTTTACTTTTAACTAGTTAATTTCTTCTAACTAGTTAGTTTTTATGAACATGTTAGTTTTTCTATTTTTAATGAAATGAAAAAACTCGTCTTTGTTGCATCTTCTTTACCTTTTTTTTCTCTCTACTTGTTTTCCACTAACCCAGGGTTTTTTGATATTTGGGGGATAGAGTGACTGCAAGTGGAGGTTGTGTCAGGCAGTGTTGACATTGAGTGAAAATTGGATGGGTGAAGTTCAAGGTATGTGGAGAGTTACTGAACTCAAACAGGTTCTTGCTTAAGATGAAAGAAAGGATTTATCGGAGTTGTGTAAAATCAGCAATGTTTTATTCGAGTGAGACATGGTGTTTGAGGGAAAATGAGATTGCAATTTTGAGAATGACTGAGAGAGTTATGGTGAGAGTAATGTGTGGTGCAAAACGGATGAAGAAAAGAGGACAGAGGACCCAATAAAGATGTTGGGATTAAGGGAAATGGTGGTTGAGATGGCAAATGCAAATGGAGTGTGATGGTATGGGCATGTTTTGAGAAAAGCATTGGAGTTCGAAGTGAAGGGAAAGAGAAAATGAGGGCAACCAAGGAAGACATGGAAAATGCAAATGGAGGAGAACAAGAGTTGAGCTGGTTTGAAGAGGGAGAATGCAATGAATCCAGCGAGCAGAGTGGGAGTTGGAAAGATTGTTACCAGGGTAGGGTAAATCTGGCCACCCTCATTTACAGGGATAACCCCAGATCAAAAATGGATTAATGATGAGAATATTACATAGCATAACGCCTTGTTTTCTAGTTCCCTAGTACATGTATCAAGTATTTAATTGAATTGAATGGCGTATTTGATATTTGTTTTTTATTGCCCATGCCAATCTTAATTTTTCAGCTAAATGTTCATAAAACAACAAATTAAATTGGTCTGGTCTTACTATTAAATGCAAAGCTAGCTCATGTTTAGTAAGTAGATATAACAAAAAATAAAAATATATATATATATATATATATATATATATTCAATTTTAGGGCTCTTGGCAAGTTGCCATTAACAACTATTTTATAAATAAAAGAAAAACTAAGGCAGTAAAAAGACTGGCCACAGAAAAAGCAAATGGAGGGGCTGGAGATGCACAAAAATATGTCATTAAAAAAAGGAAAGTTGATTCTGAAGCACCTCAGTTGGCAGAAGGAGAGACACAAGAAACCTGTAAAGATCATATCAAGGTCCTCCAAAAGGAAATGGAAAAAAACTCAAAAAATTTCTCCCTAATTAAGCAGCTTATGGAAGGAACATATGGTTTTAGAAGGCAAAACCTTTTTAGAGGTCAGCACCTTGGAGAATATTATAAAGACATACCCAGTTCTCAAGCTGTTATCTGAGGTAAGAAATCGGTTTACAAATAATTTCAAAATAAAGAAGTTAGATGAAAGTATACTGAAACAATAAACCAGAAAGACTTCTGCCAAAAGTAAATACTATAAGCACTTAAATTAGGAGTGGGGGCTGCAAAATTAATATTTCTTATCAAATGAAAACAGAAATCTTATACTAAGACACAATCTCAGAAAAAAAAAGCAAAAAATGTCTGGCTGCACTAGGGTATTAATCAGGACGTTTTGGTCAACCAATGTCCGATGAGTGACTGCCAATGGCAGCCCTTTAATGAGCATGGTGCAAAATAAACATTAAGTTTCTGATTTTATGCCAGGCTAAGGAACGATAGATGCAGTGTTTATTTTGAGAAGGTTGCAAGAGGAGTATTTGGAGAAAGAGAAAAGGTTGTATATGTGTTTTGTTGACTTAGAAAAGGCATTTGACAGGGTTATGAGAAAGGTAGTAGAGTGGGCACTGAGGAAGAGAGGTTTACCATAGGTAATGGTGAGAGCAGAGTCCGTATGAAGGTTCGAAAACCAGAGTTAGAATTGGGCAAGAGTTGTCCGAGGAGTTTGAGGTGAAAGTTGATGTGCACCAGGGATCTGCATTGTCACCATTGCTTTTTGCGATTGTGGTTGATGTGGTTACTGAGAGTGTGAGAAGTGGTTAATGACGAGCGAAACGATGGAGGGACTGAGGGAGAAGTTTTGGAAATGGAAGGAGGCATTCGAGAGCAAGGGGCTGAAGGTGAACCTCAGGAAGACAAAAGTGAGTGGTACAGAAGGTGAAAAGACTTCAAGTAAGATAGATCCATATGGCGTTTGTGGGAAGTGAGTAATGGCAAATTCAGTGTTATGTGTGAAATGTGGGAGATGGATACATGGTAGATGTGCGAAAGTAAAGAGAGTGACCGTGAGGTTGGGGAGAGATTTTGTGTGTGGAAGATGCAAGAATCAGGTTAATGGATTTGTGGGACCTGTGGAGGAGTTGTGTGAAGAGGTAGAATTGGTGAGAGGTTTCTGCTATTTGGGAGATAGAGTGAACGCAAGTGGTGGTTGTGAGGCAGCTGTAACAGCAAGGGCGAAAATTGGTTGGGTGATGTTCAAAGGAATGCGGAGAGTTACTGAACTCAAAAAGGTTCTCACTGCAGATGAAAGGAATGATTTATCGGAGTTGTATGAGATCAGCGATGTTATATGGGAGTGAGACATGGTGTTTGAGGGAGAATGAGATGGCAATTTCAAGAAGAACCGAGAGAGTGATGGTGAGAGTAATTATAAAATAATACAAAAATGAAATATCATGTTTGTTGTAGCTATGTGCTAAATAGTAATGAACTGCTGTTGTCTTTTAAATAGTGTATTCAAAACTAAAATTGTTATATTTTACTGTTTGTATATATAAAGCTAACAGTACAGTTAATCTGTTATTGTTTGTTTGCTCAATGAAAATACCATCACATGTGCATAAAAACTACGATAACTCATTTAGAGAAGATAGATAAGACTATGCAAGTCCATTCCCTAATTATCATTTTAAACAGGATACAATCAATGTGCATGTATCAGGGATCATTTATAATTTTCCAATCATGCAGGTATGTGAATGCCTTTCTGCTTGGCATTAATTCTTATGTTCATATTTTTCTTTAATTTAGATTAAAGCAGAGTTCTCCAGAGTAACTGGTGTTCCTGGGATAACAAAGACGATGGGGGAATTGTGGAAAGCTTTGCAGCTAAAACTGCTAAAGCTTGCAGTAGAAAAGGGAGTGCTGCCAGATGTACAGGACCTAATTGAAGAAAATCCTGATAAAAAGAAAGGTAAATGAACAATAATAATATAAAGAAGCAGAATTATAGCGAAATGTATGTTTTCATAATAATCATCCTCAAGCATGCTATCAACTGCTGGGACTTTACAGTACTGAAGTACAATTCCCATTGTATACAAATCTCCATCTGAATTGTGCGTCGATTCCTTAATAAAGAAAATTACTTTTACTTGCAGGCACATTATCGTGCCCTCCGTTTGTTGTACACACTAAATTTTAGTCTTCTGGTTGGTTTTTGGGCAAATACTATAATAGCTGTTTATGCACTGTCACTGATTTATTGTTTTATTTCCATTAGAGATTGAAAAAGCTGCAGTGGTCCTGTCCTTACCAACTATTTTAAGGGAACGTGGAGAAAGCTGTGTTGTCAAAATTTGCTCGGTAAGGTTTCCAGTGATATTAACAGTTGCTAAGTTAAACCTTCACTGTAATATGAACCTCAGTAGTTTTTGGATGTTGAGTATAACTTGTTCACTCATTTACCACAACTGAATCATTGACAGTTATTTCTTGTATTACCATGAAACTTCTGGTAACCATTTCATTTACTGTGTAGATGCATGATGACTTCAGGGTTCTCGATAAGAATCTAAGTTGGCAGTAAATGTTTTAGAGTAGGCAAGTAACAGAAAATTTGTGAGCTGAAAACTAATATCTAAGAGGGCCTCATTAGCCAGTGAAATTTGTCACCTTCCGGCTCTTAGTGAAAACCTAGTGATTTGTAAAATGTATCTACATACTGGTTAGTGCTTAGAACGCAAGTAATTTCATTAGGTTAATCTAACAAAAACGATTTCACTTTAATTAAAGTGTTTTACCATTAGTGTATTTATTTGCGTCGGCATATAAATAACTGCTTTATTACACCTCAACAGGAAAACGAGTCCATTGATGCAGCGATACAGGAATCGGTCTTCCCGAGGCTGGTGGGAGCTTGAGAGCTAGACGAAATTAATCCCCTCTACATTGTAGCAGAGGGGAAAGTAGTGGCTGCGCTCACTGGCAACTGTGTGGGCTTGCCAATGGCTCTGATATTGTTGATTGGTACGTACTATATTTTTAATATAGAGTACCCAGCAAAAGCCAAAAATTTGTTTAGCTTTTTGGAGGCTGTTCTATTAGAAAAGAGCAGTGAAGCCAGAAAGAGGGTGGTTGTTCAGAAGTTTTTGAAGGAGCTTGAGTAGATTTCGTGATTAAATTTATTTTTACTTCGTTTCAGGGCTCGAAATTAAAAAGATTTCATGGTCGCATTTTTGCGACTGGTTGCGAAGTTTTAGTCGCAAAAAACAGAGTTGCAGTAGTAAGTAAGTAAGTTAAGGTAGCAAGTTTTGGCGGTTATTTTTTAATAGCTTATTAGATGTAAATTGGTTGCAAAATTGCGACCATTGTTGAAGCTTTAGTCGCAAATGGAAAAATTTAGTCGTAAATGCGACCGTATCAGTCGTAATTTCAAGCCCTGTGTTTGTGCATGTGCTTTAGGTCTTTTCTTTTTCCATTATATAATGCTAATCATCTGTTTCCTTGTGTTTAGCTCTGTTCAAATTTTGCAATTATCAATGTTTGTGAATTTTTGTGTGCATGGTATCTAACCTAAATATTGCAGCTGCATGTGGATCCCACAAGCAGTAATCTCTTGCTAAAACTTCACAAAACCAATGAGAGATTTCAGAAACGTGTAGTTTAGATATTAAATAAAAAAGTGGATAAATGAATAATATGCCTAATTTTTTCAAACTTTAATAAATAGATTTTTGTATGCTACTAAGTTAATTACTCAAGCTCCTACAATAACTTAAATCTTTTGTACCCATTTTCATATCATTTTAATTTCATTAACTGTTATTTATAATTGGCTTGTGGAATGAGATTTCTACATTTCTGAAAAAAGTATATTATATTTAATTTGCATATATATACAATATTAGTGAAAAACAGTCGTGGAACGTTGCAGAATTTAAAGACAGAGACTGAATGAACCTTTGAGAACAGTTAATTGTAATTTGATGATATAATTTTGCTCGTGTTATTTCAAATGCAGCTAAAATACTAATGTACAGTACCACAGATATATAAAATATTTTAAGATATATAAATATAGAGATATTTTAGAATATAACAGATATGCAGTTTTTTGAAAAGTTTATTTTAAATGTACTTGTAAACATACAAGGAAAGAATTTAAATTTAAAATGCAACATATTTTGATCAAACAATTGTCCTTATTTTGTATCTATCTTCTAGAGTACATTTTACATGTATTTCAGTACATTTAACTCCACCCAGGGCTATATTTACCACTTATTTGGAGTTCATTTAACTCTGTTTTGGAGTAGCTTTTACTTTATTTAGAGTAAATTTCACTACCATTGGAGTAATTTTCACTCTTATTGGAGTAATTTTTACCTCTGTTTTGGAGTAGCTTTTACTCTATTTAGAGTAAATTTCACTACCGTTGGAGTAATTTTCATTTTTATTGGAATAATTTTTAACTCTGTTTTGGGGGTAGCTTTTACTCTATTTAGAGTAAATTTCACTACCATTGGAATATTTCTCACTCTTGTTGAAGTAATTTTTACTTCATTAGTGGAGTTGACTCTACTCCAATGCTGGGGTTAAATATTTGGAGTAAAAATCAACTCCATAATTGGAGTCGCTCTGTACCTTTTTTTTTACTCCATTTTTGGAGTGAAGATAACTCCCTAAAATTTAGCCGGAGTCGACAACAAATCTAAAGAGGAAAAGAAACGATTGTGTAAATGACAACTGTTTGAAAGTGTCAAAATTGTTTTGCATTTTGGTCAGTTGATCTCAGAATTTTAAGGTGAACCTTCAAATAATTATTGCATTGTATTTATTATGAAGCCTTCCTCCATCTTCGGAAAAAAGAAAAATGTTGTTTGAGATAAAAGAAGCGAACAAGCCGTTTTTAAGAGCTGGTTTCTGTAAATATCCAAAATGCGTGGCCACTCAAAAAATTTCGAAATTTTTTTTATTTTACTAAAATAAAGCCAATAGTGAATTATTTTCGA
>JAOEHV020078492.1:0-16103 GCA_025447995.2 Isaurus tuberculatus
TGTGACGACTGCTTGCCACGCTCATTTTGCTATTTTTTTTCTTTTTTTAAATTTTTATTTCAGCCTCAAATTGTTCTTAATTTGTACATATTTTTCGGGCGATTTGAGCCTCACTAAGTGTGTTCTTAATAAATAAAAAAAAGTGTATTAAGAAGAAGGTCTGTTCTGTAATCGTCTAGATTTTGATTTTGTTTGTCAGAACGAATTTCACGCTCAAAATATGGCGAAGAATAATTGAAATCTAGGCCTCGAAAATGTATATAGATTCTAACTTACCAAAATAAATTATTAATAACCCTAGATAGTAAGACTAGTAAAGGAATGCCAGGAACCGCAAAACGAAAATAAATACCTATATGCTATTCGTTCAAGTGGAATTAAAACCACATTAACATTAACTAAGTATTTGTTTCTTCTTTTAGTTTGAACAGATATTATGTGCCCTTATCTTTGAAGCAAGTCAGATACCCGAACATCAATAAGCGCCGACAGAAAGTGTCACCTTAAAATTAAAAAAAACGTTCTGTTTACGAAGCAACTAACTCAAATAAACTGAAAAGGTCATAAGCAATTGTTGAGATGGTGTCATATTTATAATCGTTTAGAATGGAAAAGATTGTCCTACCTTTTTCGCAAACATTATTGTATTCTAGACTAGTTCTGCTTGGCTTGGTATTCAAAAGCATTCATTGCCTACGGTTCCATTCAAGATTGTCGATTCCCGGAATTTTTCTTGAAACTGACATGTTTTGATAAAAAGAAATCAAACAACGGAACAATAACACAGATATTATCATGAAATTAGTGATCTTAAGAATTCATTCATTTTGTGAAAATTTGTCATGGTTTCAAGAGGCTCTGACTTTGTGACATTATTCGACGTAATTTCAACGTTTTCAAAAGATTGTATATTTTTCTCGCTTTCCTAATCAAAAGGTTTTTAATAATTTACAACTATTTTGATAGTTTAAAGTTTAATTAAATGTCAAATCTATTTGCAGGCCGTGCCTTGAACGCGGGCTCGTTGCTAGGCAACTTAAGTGCATTTTCTTTTTCACACACTTTTCCACACCCGGGTCACAAGGTCACTCCACAAGACAGGACTCAAGGACGAAGCAACTGAAAACAAACGAGTTCTTTTGCATCATTTTTGAGGTAACGGTTTCTTTATTTTTCATTCTTTATCACCTCAACTAACCCTCAGGATGCGAGTGAGTTTATAAGTTCAGAAAGAACTGGAAAACAAATTATTTTCAGAGATTTTTTGCTTTCCCGCTCTTGCATCGAATTGTGGCGTGGTGGTTCCCTTGCAACCAATTTCTTTGTTCAGCGATGAATGCAGCAGCTGTACCTAAAACCTTAAACTACAAACAAAACCCTACTTTTGAGTTTGGCATTTGAAAACAGTGCTTTGTTGAAAGGAAATTTAGTTTAGCAAATTTGTAATTTTACTTATTGACTCCTAATGAAAAAGTACATCAATGTGCCGCTGTCACAGTTCATCGACTTTTGGCCAGAAAATTCTCGAAGTTAGGCACTCCGGAAATTTATTTCTTTTTATTTATCATAACCAAAAACACCCAGAAGTGTAGAAGAAATCATGTTGCTTGTTTTGGTGACATCGTGATAGGCACGCCAACAGAAGTTTCATAGATCTGGACATTTTCAATTCACTCTATTGTCACGACACGTCTTGCAAATTTTCTAACATAAAACATGGTCGAAAGCAATCTTAAAACTACATTACGGACTTTGTTTAAACTTATGACTGAAGCATATGTTATGTGAAGTTAATGTGTGAATTTGGTAACTGTACACAAAAAAATCGGGTTTTATTCCTTTTGTCCTATTTCCTGGGTGTTGGCAGAGTGGTGACAGATACGTTGTAAAATGAACGCAAGTGAATGACTCTAAAAACATTCGTGTTTTAGACTGTTCAGAGGTTTATTTTTGTTCTATTTTTGCTGCGACATCATGCAAAATGTTTTTCAATAGTTTTCTTTCGATTTAACAAACTTTTTCACCTTCGCCAAATCGCCAGTTATTAGCATATGATGAATAATTTAGATCAAGAAAAGAAAATTATTTACATAATTAAGCGATATGATAGTCTCTTTAAGAAACTGTCATAGCGATATACAGATCCGGATTTCCTTACAATAAAATGTATTTAGAACTAATGAGTTGTGAACATATTTAGGTTACTATCAGAATTCAATTACTATAGGCTATTCATTCTCTCTTGGTAAATTTAAAAGGTAAAACTGTTTGGACTCCTAGTTAATTTTTTTTTAAAAATCAAAAAACAAATTGAAGTTGAATAGCATATTTCAATTTGGTGATTTTGTAAAATGAGTGTTTGTATATAATGCTAGTTTCTTGTTTTCTAAAAATATTGAGAAATAAAGTGTAACCATTTTTAAAAATTATAAGTCTTTTTAAAGCATATTATAACACAGCCAATCATGATATTACATTTGTTATTTGCATTTTGTCAATAATTTCAAGTCAGACTGTTTTAAAAAACATATTTGGAACTGAAAACTTCAAAAATATTGATTTCAAATAATAGCCAATTTTTAGTCATGTATGTGTGACTAAATTTGTTTCAACTGACAAATTTGGTTTGCCAGTTTTGATATAATTACTAAATCGACAATTTTTAAAACAGTTAAATAGTTTCATAGCTTATGTAGTGAAATTAAAATTGATCATAGATTAAACTTGAAGTGAAACTAAATCTGTTTTTTAAAACTTATATACAAGTTGCATTTTTACACATTGAATATCAAATATATTAGTGAATAATGCATTTGAAAATTAAATTCCAAAGAAGCAGTGCTAAATAAATCCAAAATTAGCAATGTTTTTTTATTTATTGCCTTGGAGCCAACAAAATTAATACCACCTGGTCACATGAAAGATTTTATTTTAAGCTATTTAGTTTCATTTTGAATTTTTCACTTTATTTTCTTTGAGGTTATTTTTTGCAACCACTAGTTTGTGGTCATTTCTTTTATTAACATTAAACTCAAAATTCATGCAGCATTTACAACAAATTATTTCCATCTGCTATTTCTTGTTTAAAAATACTAATAAGATAGATGGAAAGTGGGCTAAAAAGATGGTAGAAATACGAAATATTAATCCTGCATAAAGCAAATGATGGTCGTAATTAGCAAAACATTTCAGAGCTTCTGTTTCAGAGTAGAGGTGTAAAAATTGCTCGAGTTAAGGGTTTCATTTTGTAATGTTTCACAAAGATTAAAACCTAACTAGTCTGGAGCTAAACTCTAAAACCTTGCAGTTTATATTGGCCCTAGAATTTCTTTGCATGAAACTATATTTTGTAAATATAAACAAAACAACAACAACAACAAAATAAACAAAATGTAGAGAAAATAAGAATCTTTATGTAAAAAGCAAAATGAGAATAATGTATTATGTTGTATTGTATTAAGCTTCTAGTCAGATGTCTCCTTTTCTTTGGCTGTCACCTACTTGAAGGACAATGTCAATGTTATTGTGACCCCCTCCCATGGGGCTTTTCAGGTTCACATTACAAATTAATACAGGATACAGTAGAGTAGAGGGTCTTAGATTGTCTGTTACAGCTGCTAACATATCTTTCAAACATTAGGAAAATACCCTCAGTGAAACAGACAGACCATAACACCGGGATCACTACCCTGCTCTTTTTCGATAAGTTTGTGGGTTCTTTTAAGTCCCCCAATAAAGTGTTGGGAGACTGGACCTACAGTTTAACTTCCTTATCTGAGAAGATGTGAAGGTCTAACCATTTGTGGATGCCGGGAATCGATGAAATACTTTAATTTTTACATTTTTGCTTTTGTTTAGAAGTAACTGATCATGCAGCAGCAACCAGTGATGGTCCAGCCAGGTGTTCAGACCACCGTTGTGTATACCCAGCAGCAACAAGTGAGAGACTGGCAAACGGGACTGTTTGGATGTTTTGATGAAATGTCATCATGTAAGTTCAAATTTCTGTCGTAACTTTGCTATGTTAAACATAACGAGGCAGTGTGGTTTGGTGGTTAGAGGTACTGGATTTCATTGTGGGTGACAGAAGTTCAAGTCCCATCTGGCTACTGAATGGCATTATTTTTTATTTGATTAACTAACACTAACTTTGAACTTTCAAACCATTGAAAATAACAAATAAAACAGTTTTTGCTCTTGTAAATCAGATATTTTGGACAATATGAACAATGATATACAACCAATTTTATTTCATTTGCAAAGACAGACTTCTTGTTGCTATAGTTGAACGTCTGCAATATATCAGTTTTGTGAATTTTTTTATCTTCTGTATTCTACAAGAAGTGTTTGGGTTAATAAAATATTTATAGTAGCCTTTTGGTACCTATGTGAAAAAAGTTAGTTTTTGAACCTTGCCCCACCTTCATCATTTTGTCCCTTTGTTTCAGGTTTGTGCGGATGGTGCTGCCCATGCATCCTGCTCATCCAGATATCCCAGCGAATGGGTGAAGGCTGTTTGTTCCCTTGTTGCTGCCAGGGTGCAGCCCTGGCACTCAGGGTTAAGATCAGAACTGAGAATAGCATTCAGGTAAGTGCTGTAGCAGCAGATCAATAAGATGTTAAGGAATTGGAAATAATCTGATGGGTAATGGAGTATTTGATTCAACAGATCAGAAGAATATTGAGTATCTAAAAAAGAAATATGCTGCTCAACCCCCATATTAGTGTTCTAAATCTTGAAAGAATAACGCTACCTCCTGTCTCTATTACAAAGCAAGAAAAATCAAGAGTAAAATGTTGTGATCATCTCTCAACAGTTTAAGGGAGCAGATATTTTAAGTGATATTTATTCAAGGCCTTTTGCTTAAATTGTTTGCTTCATACAACGTGAAAAGAAATAATCATAGTAACCATAAAATTATTGGTAGCAGAAGTGTTTACAAAACTTTCACACTGTCAACAATAAGGATCTTAAAGGTGTTATTTTGAGTTTCAATTTGACTATAATGGTGTTAAAATTTATAAATTTGTTAATTATCATTGCTAACAAAGATGGCAGAAATTAGCTGCAAAAAATTTTAGCCATTTCCCCTTATAGGTGTCGTGGTTGGCACATTTGGTAAGATCTCTGCCTTCCCACCGCAAGGTTCCTGGTTCAATACCTCGCTATGCTGAAATTTGAACATTTGTGTGACCTCTTTTTTGACCATAGTTTACTCAGCTTTCCATCCTTACGAGGTTGGTAAATGAGTACCAGCTTTAACTGGGAACTAACTTGCAATAGATTAGTGTCCCATCCAGGGGGAAGTAAAGGCTCTCATCCACTTAACACTACAGACACCAGAGATAAGCGCTGGCCTAATGGGCCACTAGGCTCGGAGAGGGATTTAGGATTTTCCCTTATAAAGAGTACTATCCCAAACATTGGAATATTTTTAAGGCTTTTTAAATCTTTTAACTAGAGCAGCTGGATCTATACACACATTTTTAATATATATTAGATTTTTTACAATTTAATGCAATGTACATTTTTAGGGCATCTGATGCATGCCCCATGAATCTTTCAAAGTTATCCGACAATATTTAATTTTGTTATGGCTTAGAGCCTTGCTTTAATACTGTTTATAGGATTCTAGATTTTCTAAAGGGGAGCTTTGTGCTACAGAAGATGTGTTATACTCATCAGCGAACCCAAAAATACTTTAATTGTTTAGCCACATCAAAGTTAGTTTTCTAATATAGCCACCATAACATATTGACAAAATGTGTTGTGTTTTGCAAGCATGCCTAGAGGCCAAAAGTTTGCTGAACAAGATCACTATAAACGAGATATATTTATGATAATCTTATCCAGCTGGTTTCATTTATTAAACATACATTTAACCATTTTGTTTGTTTAATTCAAATCCAGGGCTCGATGTGCAATGATGCAGTGACTTTGTATTGTTGTGGTCAATGTGCATTGTGCCAGATGGCTAGAGAGTTGAGTCGTGTCGGAAAATAGGTCAACAGTAGTCTTTTTCAATGATTCATGCCTTGAAATACCGAATTGTAAACATTTTTAGGATTTTTGCTTTTGTTTGAAGCTGACAAAAATTGCATTAGTCATTCATTTGAAGAAAAGATAGACGAAGTTTTCATATTTTCAAAACTTTAGAGTATTATTAGCCGTACTACTGTGTTTGTACAATGTAAAGAGGCAGTGGACTTGTTTGTGGAACAATAAAGATCATTTAACCAACTAGTGAGTAGTGTTTGTGTATTAAAACTTGCAAAAATTGTTTTCTGTTTTTTTGTTATCTTAACCTCAAAAATTGCCAGTTTAGCTGCCGCAGTGCGACTCAGAAACATATGTACATTTGATTGCGAGTAGATCGCGCACACCTATGTTTCTACCCACACAGCACTCGCTATATGCTTGTTTTTTTTTTTTTTTTGCTCACGATTTGATTGCAAGCACTTTACGCTTGTGAGCAAACCTTGCTAAACTTCGTGTTAAAACTACAAATATTAATGCCTTATACAAAAGACAGTTGTTTACACCACATGTTTTACCGGAATTATAATTTTTAAATCCGAAACATTCAAGTTTGTATCGTTGAATAAAGTAATCCTGAGGTCGAACTTGTAGCTGTTCTGCCAGCTATCTATCAGTCACTAATTTGGCAGAAGACATTCACACTGGAAAGAACTATGATGCTGAACACAACCGTAACTTATACTCATGACGAAGGACGAAACACTCCTAACCTTAATGGTTGAAAGCATTACCGATCAACATATCTCGTAAAAATAACTTGACAGTCAACTAAACAAGGTAATTTTTCCCCCTGGCCAACACTCTAGGGTGTTACATGGAAGAAGAGGGGCAAAGGGCCTGTTTATATGGAAAAAGTTGTTCCGGAATGAAGGGATATCTCACCTAACCGAGTTACTCGGGGCAAGACAAGTTTTCATACATTTCTCTGTAAAACGCAGCCAACCGTTTATATGGCGTCCAGGGACAAAGGGTCGTCTTGGGTGCCAGAGATAACTCACCTAGCCGAGGTGAGATATCCCTTTAAACCGAGATAACTTTCTCCATATAAACAATTTGTCCCTTTTACCTGAGACAACTCCAGTGCTAGTATGCTTAAAATTTCCCACATTTGATTGCTGGCCCGGGGCCAGATATTTTCCATTTAGCTAAATCCTTTACGAGCCTAGTGGCCCATGGAGCCGGCACTTATCTCCAGTTTCTGTAGTGTTAAGCGGATGAGAGTCGTAGACTCCCCCTGGACGGGAAACTAATCCATCGCAGGATTTTCCATTTAAGCGCACGGCAAAGTTGTTCCGAGTCCAGAACCTCGTACAAACTGCAGGTCAAGTTGTCCCGCCTGGAAGGGACAACCCTTTAACCCGGGATCATATAAACAGGGCCTTAGAGAAACACGGACTGCAAGAAAGCTCGCAATGAGTTCTTGGAAGAGAAGGATAATCGCCAATGGAGTTTTCTTTCAGGTTAAGGTGAATGCAAGCTATTGCAGTTCTGTGTGTCGTCTTCCGCGCGCGTGCAATGCTCTTTTATGTATGACAGTAATTTGAACTTCTCATTCTTGTCTTAGATTAGAAATTTTTACTTCGGATAATCAAAGTTACAAGAATACCAAATCAAGCAGTTTGTTGCATCAAAATGTTTTAAAACTTAACGCAAACCGGCCTATTGAACCAATAAGCAAATTTGACTATCTCGATATCAAAAATGGAGTTTTTTCCTTTTAAAAACATTGCCCTTTTGTTTCAGTCCCTTCTAAGATGGTTTAATTCATTCGATATCAAACAATTTATCTGTACTTGCCTTTTTTCAGTAGTGACGACTGGTAAGTGGCGCCTACATGAAGGCTTATTGCCTTCTGTGCTGTTTGAAAATTTCTATATTACTTTGGCAACGCCGCCATTTTGTGATATTTAAATATTTACTCGTTTCCTGGCCCCTTAACTAAGAAAAGAACAGGGTTCGAACTACCAAGGGATCCACCGATAAGGTCAAGGCCTCGGTCTGAAATTTCCCTATAATGACTGAACGGACGAGGTTAATAAGTTATTTATTATATGGCCTTTAGTCTATTTTCGTTAGAAAACCAAAAATTACACCGGAAGTTAATTTCAATATCTGCTTCCACCCGCCCACTCATTTCAAATGATATGATAATTATACACCGTAAAAGAATGAATGATACTGACGTTTCGGAATGTAGTCCTTCGTTGGAGTGAAGTGTCGATGTTTATTCAGCCGAATCGGCAGTCGTCACGAAAACAAGCAAAAATGGTTTCTTCAAAATGAACAATCAAAAAGAAATATCAAAAACAAAAATCAAAACAAATCTCATAACGGCCGGTCTTTACAGGGAAATCTCGCCCTCCTAGCAGCCAATCAGATTGCAGGAAACTATCTAGCCATATAACTGATAAAGACAAAAAAAATCCAGGACCTTCGGAGTTTGGAATTTTCATATAAGTTTTCTTCAACATCAAACGACTTACTAAACCAATGTGTAATTTTTTTTGATATCTTGGCGCGAATTTAGTAGCTACACCAAGTATCTGAAATCCCGTCGGGCCCCTGGGCGGAGTCGAGTGTTAGAGTCGCTCTAACATGACTGTGAACTGTATTTTTAGTTTGAAAAACGATCTACGACAATTTTTATTTTTAATAACTAATATAAAGAGAAAACTTCAAAAAGTTTTCCAAGAGCTTTTCGGACAAATTTTCAAATTCCAGGAGTTTTCCAGGAGCGGTGCCAGAGGAGTCAGGTTGGTCGAGTTATCACTCCTACTACTAAGGACCTGGGTTCGACCCTGGGATTTGCACGTGGGCTGAAATTTTATCTCAACCTGATTCCGAGGGTTTTCCCTTGGGATCTCCGGTTTTCCTCCATCCATTGGACACTTCCTCCCTCCACAGGGTTTTCCCGGTTAGAGTCGACCGCTCAAACAAGAGCCTCTGGCTTTGGAGACTGGGCAGCCATTTCCTGAGCGTAAAGACGTTTAAAAATAAACTATTTGTTTATATTTATTATTTATATACCAACCCTGGCAGGACACCGGTTTCTTACAGGCTGCATAAACCCCACAAGTTTTATTTATACTTTGTTCGCTTGGCAATTCTTTTCAAGTTTTTACGAAAGTTTGTTTTTTTCCAATACTTTACCTAACAACCGCTAATAGCAACTCAGTCGTGATTAAAACACTAGTCTCAACACAACCGAACCTCCTTAAAACTGGCGAAACTATTTTACTTTTTGATTGTGGCTGGAAAGATAATCAGAAGTAAAGATATCAAATTTTACCAGTATTTAGTATTTTCAGCCACTAAAAGGGGCACCAAACCAACGTTGTTATAGGGAATTACAAAGAAAACGGCTATGACAGTAGACGGCTGTTTCGTCCTATTTGGGACTCGTCAGTACGCTGTAGCAAAGAATAAAACATGCAAATTCTGACTTATTCCGAGCTCCTAATCATGTTTGTTCACTGACACGCTTCTCTTTTACGTAGTATATGATATCAGTCATTCATTCACTAGTTTTGTATTTTATCATTTTTCTGATAAATATTCACATGCAGATCCTACGTAGCACGCCATTTCGTACACGGTCTTTGCAGTACAGTTCCGATTCCCAGAGTTAACCCAACGCCCTGATACAACTCGCGGTTGCGTGTGAGGAGGCCCTTGGTGAAGATAACAATAAGTAGGTGGTCAGCTAGATGCATTCTTTTCATAATGTATGACTATGTGGCCGTTATTCTCCTCGTTGCTAAAACTTGCTATCAGTAAGAACTTTCATTAGAGCGAACTAACTGTGAAGTCATTATTTCGGAACAATCTTTAATCGGGACCTTCTTTTGCACAATGTCGTTCAGTTGCACAGGCCAACACTTTCAGTTCTTTCTCAGGATGATTCAATCTCAATTCTGCTCTTTCATCTTCCAAATGTTCACCGTCTGAACAATCATCACTGTTGTCTGCCTCAAAATCTTCCTCATTCTCCTCTTCACTGGTCTCACTAATGTAAACAAATCATATTATTAATAACAATAAAAAACAACAACAATAACATACAGAGATTACAATATTAACTATAATATAAATAAAATAATAATAATATTAATAATAATAATAACTATATCTGTTTGTACGTCCCAATTGATTTAGCTATATGCCTACAATCCGTGACACTAAATGTACAGACGACTCGGATTTTGGCGTAAAGGTTGCATTTCCTTTGGAAATTACTAGACCCGGATAATGCGGAGGTGACGTCAGGTGAAAGTAACCTTATCTTGGTATATCTAAGAGTGTGTTGTGGCTGCAAAATTACACTTGCAAAATGCAGTACTGTCCTCAACTCCCCCAAAAATATTGTAAAACCCCAGCAATTCAGCCTCTGGCTGCGATTGGGGTTAAAGTCGACCAACGATCATACCATATCATATCAGAAATATCATCAACTGATTACGTAAAATGAATACACGAAGTTACCTTGATGTATCATCTCTTCCCGAAAAGACTGGACGGTTAGGGTTGAAATGATCCCTGTCCAAATCAATATTAGTCATGTCTGCACAAGAATAAAAAAGACATTAAAAAAGTTAGCATCCAGAGTTGGTTAATTCGATCAAACCCCTTATTTTTGCATAAATTGCTAGTTTGAAACACCCTGATTCCGAAATGCGTAATGAGGTTAAAAATGCGTTTTTTACCCCCCCCCCCCTCCCAAAGTGGCTACAGTGATGAATATCAAAATTCAACAATGAGTTGTCTAAATCCTGCTTCATACCGTCTATAGATAATGGTTTTGCATTAAATTCCTCTTCAATCTTTTCCAGCCATTTCTGCTGTACTTCAACCACCTCTTTACTGCTACTGCATGCAGCATACTGATCAAGCAACTCCCTGAAAAATCACACATGATTGATGATACAGTGAAAATATGAAAAACCTCAAAGTTCCAAAAATACACATGATACACTAGGCTCTAACACAATCATAAAACATTCAAACTATTTGACTTTCTTAAACATGTAAAACTTGCTTACGTTAATTCATTAATGATTCACTTGCTTTAGACACAACTATTGCGTTTCAAAAGGTATATATAAAGGTATATATAATTATATAAACATTAAAAAAATGCACAAAATATAACTCAAAATTTTGTGTTTTCAATCACCAATGTCTAGAATGATCACAGTTCTTCATTGAGCTGAAAGGTATTCTTTGTAACAAACCACCAAATCTGAATATGAAAGGGAAGACCTTTTTAACATGTACAGTAGGAGCCAGTGTGTTTCTTAAGGCTTGAGAAGTGGGGTACACTAAGTGGGAAAGCAGGTACATCTGGAGTGGGTACGAGGTCATCAAGCGCCAAATGCTCAAGTATCTAGAGAGGTCTGGGGACATCCCCAGAATTATTTTGAACTTTTGAGTTGGGGAAAACCGGTACAGCCGTTGGGGAACGTCGGTACAATTTACCGGTGTACCGGCCTTAAGAAACACACTGGGAGCCCTGCTACAGTTTGTTGTGCTAAGATGTGAGTTGTGAAGGTGAATGAAAAGAGAAAGCTAGCCTGCATAGCTGGTGGTCTTTTGTGAAGGTGGACAAAGTAGAAAAAAATCAGAGTGTCCGAGCAAGTACAGACAAAAAGACCTGGGAGAAGATTAAAAAACTTATTGGGTGGGGGGGGGGGGGAAGGGGGTGAAAAAGGAAGGGAAAAAACCCTTTCCCCTTCCCCCCTCACCACAACTCCTGAAGTAAACTTTTTATTCTCTCCCCAGTTTTTTCGTTTGTTCTTCAACATGGCAACCAGAAACAATAGACGCTTGGATTTTCTACTTTTCTTTTGCTCAAGCTAGAAGAATGAATACTGATTTAACTAATAAAAACATGGTTAATGTTAACACTACCTGTTTAGCTCATAGAATCCAGCACCCCATTTGAACCTTTTGAGCAAAACACACCCAAGATCCTTGAAGCCTGTAAATTAAAAATTTTTTTTACACACAATTAAAAGATTTTTAATAACATTTTCTGACTTGCACATAAGTATTACAGGTTCTCTGACAAAGGAAAACCATTTGTGCAGAATCCAAATTTATTCCATTTTGATACAAAAGTTCCTAGTCGATAGTACATGGTATAAATAAGTTTTATGAATTAAGATGGGAAGGTTATAGATTGTATATTTCTATGGTAAAAACTTAGTGAATTGTGAATTTTCATGCTGAGTTGGTGTTTTACTGACATCAGAGTTTACCTTCAGTGTCAAACTTTGAAATCTAGTTGCAAAAATGTTCCCTTTGACAAAGAAATAATTTTTTTTCATTCTCTAACTATCATTCCTTCACCCACACAAGAATAATCTGATTGTCCACAAAGCACAACCAAGAAAAACCTTCCCAACAAAATGCATTTAACACATTCAATAAACTCGCAAAAATTATTAAATCTTTTTACCAGCATTGTGGCCAATTAGGGCGACTTTGTTAATCTCTGATTTCTGTAGTGTTAAGTAGATTAGAGTCTTACTCACCCTCGGCAAGACACTAATTCATCACAACTAAGCTACAGCTATCAACCTTGTAAAGATTGAAAGCTGTGCCAGATTTGGAAAAAAACTAATTTATTTAACACAAACATTCAAATCTCAGCAGAGTTTATAGAATCTTGGATTTTTCATTTGGGAGGCCAAGATCTGTTTAAAACTTCACAAACCATGTTGACATTTAAAACAAAAATAATTATTTTAACAACATTTAATACCAATGAAACCACATAAAAATGCAATTAAAAATCTAAATTATACTATGAAATATACTAAATATATAAATACCAAATTTTGAAATGAAAACAAGAAAACCACAGACCTGTAATATACAGTGTGGCTGCATAAGCTTCAACACAAGACAGCTTGCAAGGTCGACCATAATTAATTGGATTTGCTGCTACTAGATAAGGCAAAAGACGAGGATGCCCTCCTTTCATTTTAACGAATGGGGTACTTTCAAGTTTTGCCCATGAACAGTCAATTACTGCAAGGCCATGCTCTTCAACAATAGTTTTATCACATGGTGAAACACATTGTGTCCCAATAGGACTTAGAATCAAGCCTCCAAATCTGTGGCTTAATTTTAAAGTGCGAACAAAGCCCAATCTGGACAATTTTCTTCCTGAACACTTCTTTGGATCACAATGTTCAAGATCCTAAAAAAATAATAATTCATGATAAACCATTCAACCATTCAATTATTTATTGACAACTTAAGCAATAAAAAGTTTAACATTGACTTTGTATAATTGTGATAGTTAGAGAATTGAACGTGCTTTGAATGATTTTTGTGATTAATATATATATATATTTATTTATCAATTACTTTTAAATTACTGTATTTTCAAATATATAAGTCAAACTGGTGTATAAGTCAACCTCTACTTTTAGGATAAAAAGAGCCAATTTTTCAAAGTTAGGAGTCCAAGTCGACCCCTAAAATTGCTATCAATTGATAAAGACCTAAAAAGACCCAAATGCAAGCAAACTTGCAGTAACACAAACATATGAACACTGTGAATCTGTTATAAATTATGCTTTTGCTGTGACCTAAAACAAACTTTACTGTATATAAGTTGAGCTCGATCTTTGGGGCCAATTTTCGGGTTTTGAAGTCTTGACTTATACAACTTATACACCAGAAAATACAGTATAATTACAAAAGAGAATGCTGCTAAAATTATTGAGGTGCAAACTCGACATAAAAATGTACACTTTTGCATGGCATTGTTGGATGCACTAAGAATCACATACTCCCAACAGTTGTCAGGGGCGTAGCCAGGATTTTTCAAAGGGGGGGGGGTCACACTGCATCAAAGTGAGGGTGCTCACCAGATTGTCATGTCGAGCTTAATGTGACATGTTTCGGAAGAGCAGTGGGAAGGACAAGTCTACAAAATAGTTTCTAGATTAGTTCACTTCTCACTGCTTATCTGTCAAAATATCTTTTAACAAAATACAGCATGGATGAATGACCAAATGTAGGCTGACAAGAGCTGCTGGCAAAAATACTTGATACAAACAATTTTTTAAAAAAAGGGCATTTTAACTATGGCCAAGATATCATCATGGCATTTTCGCCACCTGTTGTAGGTAGGTTGGTTAAAAAAGGCTTACAAAAGGGGGGGGGGTCATGGGCACCCCAGGACCCTCCTGGCTAGCCCTTGGTTGTGCCTTCATGTAACTTAAATCATATTATGATAGAAGTGTTCTACCAGTATCATAGAGGTAATGGCTGCAAACGCCATTGTTCATAGCAATGTTGCAATTCATAACAGTGAGCTAAATCTTCTTTTTATAAATCTACTGTTTCACTGGTTCCATAATGTTGACCCCAAGTCGCAGGTTATTGGAGTCAATTTCGAGAGAAAAGAAAGTCAACAAATCTTCATTTTTCACCAGAACCAAGGTCAAAATACGAGACCTTGTTATGGGAAAGTAAATATGTTAGTCATTTCAAAGATATCTCAAAAATGCTACAGATGACAAATTTATTGTTTGAATTTTAAGGTTACTGGCAGCAAGAAAATTTTGAATTGCAAGTTTTTGTGGCATCCTGTGGGGCAACGTAAATTTTTCAATACTATTTATGTGTTCTAAAACTTATACTAAAAAGCAATTATTAAACAAATTGAATAGTTTCAGCTGCAATTATCCAGTTTGATTGCTGATGCGGTTACTCAAGGCAAAAAAAAAACACTGCTGATCTTTTTGAGCTCATCTGTTGCCTGAGCAATAGCCACGTAAGTAATCTGACAACATGCTTGTTGAATAATGCAGCAAACTTAACTCCCAGGGGCAACTAGAAAGTCAAACCTGCATGCAATTTGGATTCAGAGATTTAATTTCTAGTCAAAATGTAATGACTTACCCACATAGCAAGAGGAAAAGGAAAGCCGCGACCATAGACTTTAGCTCCACCACTTGCTTCATCTAAAAATAAAGGGGGACAGAAACATCTTAATTTAATTCATTGCTACAAATACTTGTTCTTATATGCGTATATTCTTTATAGTGTTTAAAGAATAATCAAATACAGTAGTTCAATCCAAATACATACAGGCTGCCAAGGGGGAAAAATAAAAACAAAAACAAATGTATCCAAGACAAACATACATACTCGAATTTTCAAACTCTACTGAACACACTGTAAAGATTAAAAATTTCGGAGTAACTGCTGAATTCCCTGCCATTTCGACCTCGTCAGTTCAAAAACCTAGCTACACAGTGAAAATATAAGTTGAAACTTTAAGACTAAACTACGCAGAACCATCTCAAATTTGCAGGGTGCATTCATGTTCTGCAGCTATGCCAATATTTCATTTCACAATATTTTTTAATTAGTTCAAATCAAATAAGAAAATTCAGGATTCAGTGGGTTTCTATCAACCTGAGATCTCTGTGATGCCAGTGAAACTCTTATCAACTGAGCTACGAGGCCACAATTGATGGCACCAAGTCACTAACTTAAAATTGAGAACTACACCGAAATTCGAAGGATGTGTCAGGAATTGGTCGCTCGTATCGTATTTAGAAGCGTATTGTAAACCTTAACTAATCTTATATAATAATCGAGGTTTGATAAAGTTGAGATTTACACCGAAATCTAAGCAAATTCTCGCCTCGCGTACGAAAAGGAAACGCAAGTCGGCGTACGGGTGCCGCGTGGAGCATATCTGACCTCAGTTTCACATACCATCGCCAGGTTGGGGAAAGTTTTCTCTCTCGTCTTCCTCGACACTCCACGTACCGGTTCTTTCATACGAACAACTTTTGGCGTTTTTAATACGTGCGCCACTCTGCTTTCGTTTACCCTTGTTTTTTCCCATAGGTCTAAACAAAAGTTAACACTTCGTCCACCATTTGACTTCACCCTCTCGCACTAGTCTCCCATAACAATTTCGGGCAAAAACGGCATTTCTCGACGTGCAACCTGGACACGATTTAAAAATCTGCAACAGTTGCGATAGAAGAACCAGGCGCGGATTTAGGGAAGAGGCCAGCCCCTTCTCCCC